>MJUU01051429.1:66252-90489 GCA_002080025.1 Modiolus philippinarum | reverse complement strand
CAGTGTTTTCTCATCAATCTGACATTATTTAAAAGTGGGGCGATTTTAACATCAGTGTGGCGATTTTTACATCAGTGGGGCGATTTTTAAACATTATATACACATTTTGGAAGTGGGGCGATTTTTCCGTGGGGCGATTTGACATGAATTCGTTAACACATTACAATCCTACAGCTTCCCTCCTACAATAAGTAATGGTAAAGATTAGCTGCTGTTTCATACCTGCTTGACGGTTCTGTATCCAATTATTTTCACAAATATGGTCAATTTTCACAAGATGTCCTCCTCTTTGTTCACAGTCAGTCTAAACACAAAATTAATATTTCAGTTATACCTCTTGTTACAAAAATACACAATAATCACATAAATATTAAGCCTCAAAGTAGAAGTTCACTACAGGTCGCCAGTTTGCCACCATGGTAAACAAAATAGTCGCCAATCGATTTTTTGGTGACAAGGCAGCAATTTTTGATCACCACAAATAAGAAAGAAGATAGTAATTAAAAGGTTTTTCAAGACTTTTTGGAACTGATATACTCAATGCAACCAGTGTAATGTCTTAATACCTCAAGTTGTGGGCTTTCCTAAAAAATAATTGATGGATGAGTTAGACTTTTAAGTCGAATGAGCAATATATTCAGCTGCACAAGGACGAGAACAATATATTCAATTCAAAAAATTACATTGCATGTAAAGGAGGAAGGGGCAACGAGTTTTGGTTGGCACTTGGAAGTAAGAGAAATAGATAGAAGCAGGAAATTTAGCCTTCCAGTGAGTCAAAAGACATGGGTAGGGGCAGGAAATTTAGCATTCCATTGAGTCAAGAGAAACGGGTAGGGGCAGGAAATTTAGCCTTCCAGTACGAATAATATATAAGGTGTCTTTATACTACATGGTGCATGGCATTTCTCCACTCAAGATTTTATACAATGGTTGGCGTCAGGCTTTCGTATTATAATTTGACTACCCCTTACAGAAGATATTTCCCTGTCCACCATCTTTGGAACGCACCAAGTAGCTCTGTAGGAGCCTCTGAAAAACCGTTTCAGGTACCGGGTTCTTAAAAAGAAAGAAGTCTGAAAATTAGAATGATGATAACCACAACTAGCCGGGATCAATAACAAGACAATTGGAATAAATGAAAATCAATCTGGTGCTGATCCCGCCGAGTGTTCGACAGTTTTGTTGAAAACGGGACTACGTATTGATCTTTAAGTTTCAATGGTCGTGTTTTCTATTTTGTCTAGTTAATCAATCTGTTCGTTTAAATTGCATTACTTCCTGAAGATTTTTCAAGCGCATAGCTTGAGTTTTGGAGAAATTGTGCTCACTGCACTTCCAAAACTAAGTATTGAAGACGATTTTATTGCTACTTTCAACAGTTAAAAGATACAGAAAAAAATCAACACTGAAAACGCTTAAAAATGATTTTTGTTTCAATCGACAACATCTAATGATGTGGTGGCCCAAAAATTCCACTTCATTTTATTTTTAGTCGTCATGATCAATTGCTATATTTAGTTAGTCGACAAAATAAAAGAGCCTTGAATGTGTAATATTGTCTCGCATTACAAAACAGAACACATTTAAATATAGAATGGATCTTTATACTGCACGGAGGATGGCGTTTCTCCACACCGTTCGCCTACAATGGTTCGCAGCTAGGCTTTCCGAATGATAACCTGACTACCCACCATAGACAGAGCATTATCCTATCCACCACCGGTGAAGCCCCGGGCAGCACTGTAGACAGTCCTCTGAAAACCTATCCAGGTGCCGGATATTTGATATAATGCGCCGCTCAAAGGATATGTATTTCACATATCATGCCGCTTGCCGTGTATGATGTTCTGCAGGGTATCTCGTAAATAACTTCAGTTGCACAGCATAATATCTATAATTAAAACATGGCCTTTTTCATATCGTCAAGGTGCTGATATTGGTCGAGGGATGATAACCGGGCTGATATTGTCTGTTTATTACATAATTCCAATATAGTTAGTATTACAATGACTTTATCTGAACGAGCCAGGCTGATATTGCCTTATCAGACTGGGTATTTTGATATGGACCATAACTCCCGGCTTTATTACACATGCAAAACAGAACATATCTGTGCTAAGTATCACAGCTTACCAGCAAATATAGTGGGGAGAAAGAAAATATGCTTAGGGGGAGACTAAGTTTTTGATACTTTTTGGGTGGTTATCTGGAGAAAAGGTAAGTTTACACAGTATTCAAACGCAATGATGTAATAATGATATATACCATGGAATCCAGCAATGAATAAGCTACACATTGGTCAACGCAATAAAGATCCACAGACTGAAGTTACTTCAAACACCTCAACATAATTGCATTATTAAATGTAACTTATTTTATGTTTATGATCAAGTCAAACGATTCATATACCTGATAGAATGGTACAATTTTATCATTTCTCTCCCGAAAGTTTAAAATTATGTTGAGGTGTTAGGAGAAATTACATTGTGTGGATCTTAATTTTGTAGTCTATTCATAGCTGGGTTCCGTGGTGTATTGCATATAAAAACTGCGTTTGAATATTGTGCAGATAACCACCGAAAAAAAAAACTTCAAAAACTTCGGAATTCCATCTAAGCAAAATGCTTCCCCTGCTGGTACGCTGTGAGTATGCAATAATGCACAAAGGCTCATTCTCAATGAGGACAGCGTATTATTACACAGTGGATACAACTACAAGTAAAACATTATATCAATAAATGCACAGCAACACTCACCCTGGCGAGTGAAAATCTCTTTGGTTTGTCAGGAATAATATAACAGTGAAAGTTGAACATCATCCAGTCCGTCTTACATGTTACAATTTTTTCAGCTTCAAAATAAAATTAAAAAAAAGAGTAACAACGCTTTAGCCTTTTAATTTAATAATTAAAAGCAGGGATCGGTTGTAAAAAAATGGTTTAATGTCAGTTATTAGCAATTAGCTTATGTTATGCACAGACAAGCAAATTAAATTTGTAAAATTCTACTCTGAATGGTGTTTGCTAAACCTTGACATTGAACAAAGTGGTTAACTTTTGAACAACTGGGAAAAGAAGGCTGAAGGATATTTGAAATATCTAAATATTAGTTTTATTAAATTTGAAGCTAGGAGGATGTCCAACACCTAGCAGAAGTAACTTGGTAAGAATAAGTATTTTTTTAGTCCTTCATGTTTTGATTTAAAAATCAAAGGTTCTCGGCGATTCAAAAATGTGTTCTATCAGTTACTTTCACTAATTAAAAAGAAGTATGGTCATTTATCCGCGAGTTTTGTTCATATGTTTGGCAATTCAAATCAAAGCTCCGATGGAGCTGAAACTCGAAAGCCCTGAAAATCTACACGTCGCCAAACCTCGTAGTCATCCAAAGAACTGCTGCATAGAAAATAACGAATTAATGTTTTATTGGCCTTAGAGAACTGATTTGATCAAGGGGAACAGAAAGTAAAATTTATCAGAATGAATAAAAAAAAACAAACAAAAAAAAAAAAAAAAAAAAAAAAAAAAAAAAAAAAAAAAAAAAAAAAAAAACACACAGGCAATTGCATAATCACGTGAAGATGATCCAAATGGATTATTTTCGTATGGATATATATCCAGTTCAACTCATGAGTTAAATAGCCAATCGAGGTAATCAAATACATTCGCCGATTTGAGAACTGATTTGATAACTACAAACTGAAAGTACAGTTTATATATTAAGTTATTTCGTAATACGTGAAGATAATCGGATTGTGTGATTTCGTATGCATGTCGATTCCATTGCTATAAATATGCAATACACATGACACAGGTAAACAAATTGACAAAGTTCTACGCAACAGTATTTCTAGATTTATTTCAAGAGACAGGGACATAAATACTGTGAATATCTATGTACTGTATGTTAATATCATTCTATATAGCAACAACGGCAATATTCGACTTACAAAAAAGGATTTTGAAAAAAATTTAAGCACTATATTTTGATCGGAAGCATGTAGCTCTTCACAGAAGTTAATAGGCCTGAAGCCTCACGTGACTTTCTCGGATGGTTTTAACAACTCTCAGCCTACGGCTTTCGAGTTAAAAATGCCTACATGTTGTTGTAAATCATGTAAGGTGATCTCTGGTACGAAACTAATAAATGGTGCACTTGAATGTTTTCTGACATATTTGCAGTCCAATATGGCTTGAAATTGCCTTTTCTGTATATTTAAGCCATTTACAGTATTAAGGAAGATGGTACTACCATGCTACTGTAAGGACATCGCGAACTAAAACCATTTTATTTGCCAGTGTATAAACATTTGCGCTTCTAAATGCTTAAGCTATGAAACAAATTTTAATAAAAACCTACAAAAATGTCCAAAATGCATTATTTGGGACAAGCTTAGTGCTGCATATGTATTATATTTATCTGGAAACATAGCAACAACACCAACATGATCTAAACAGATACACTTCGTAAAGGTAATACAACAAACAATAGAAAAAAGAGAACAGTGTATGCATTAAATTGATGACACCTATCCAAGCCTTTATCGAAAAACATCAAAAGAGTAAAACTACAGTCAAATAAAACCTATTTTCAAAGTCTAATCTACATATCTGCAAAGAATTATACAAAATATATCGAGAGCTACATTTTGAACGCTGATAATCGCAGTGAAAAAAAATACTGTCAGTGCCAGTATATCGAAATTTAAACAATTACTCTTACAGAATTAATATTTATGGGTATACTGATAGCGGAAAATATATGCATAGGTTGGAGCTATTCATTTCTATGACAAACAAAAATTCCTTTCGCGCTAAAGAATAACAGTTTTCGGGAAAAAATAAGCTTTAATGTTCATGCTCATGAACTAAGTTTTTGCATCGAGAATCGTTCTTTAGCCTGTCTTTGTGTCTCATTCCAAGGTTTATTTTGGTCAATGATCACATTGGAATTTAAAAACATAACAAATACGAATTCCAGAAGAATCAGCAAAATGTCTACTAGAGTAGGTTATGAAGAATTGATAAAAATATTCTTAACTGACCTTTTGTCATCACTAGTGCAGTATTGCATTCATCACTCCTCCCAGGTAGATATCCCTCGACGGTGTGACATTCCTTTGTTGCATTGTCATAGTAATAATACGGACAAAGGGACAAAGCTGTGCAAATAGCAGCACAATCCAGCAAGGAACGTGCTGTCTGTATGTTGCTAAAGTTTGACGTAGGCAATGTTAATTCCCTTTCGATGAACTGTTGGCGATATAATTCGTAAGCCATGTGTGATGAAACGAATAGTATATGTATAATAAATGATTGGACATATACTTCCATAATGTGAATTCACAAACCACACGAATAAATTGATGCTTTGCGCCCGAATGATTGTTCCTTAAAGTCAACAAAGGTATATATCAATAATATTGTTTTATTATTTATCATACCATGAGAAATATAGAATCTATACTTTCAAGTCGTTGATTGTTATATATCATAGTTCTACTGTTTTAATGTTTAATCCTTGAAACAATCAACGATTTGCATATAACTTAATACCGAAGTTACTGTGAATTTGGTTTCTGCACATGCACATTTCGACAACTTATGTCTCTTCAGTGCAAATGATAGATTTTATTTCCCTTATTCTGAAATTAATGGCATTTTCATGTTTTTTTTTAGTTTCTACCCTGTCGAGGCCCTCTACAATCAATATTATGACGTCACCGGATATGAAATTTACATTGTTTCGAAATCAACAAAAACAAAGCTTCAAAAGGTGATTCAAGACCAATAAACGTACTATTCTATCAAATACTTATTACATTGAATTACACTTGAAATATATGAATTCAAGGTATATTTTGCTATTTAAAGATAAGTTCTTGACCTTTTCAATATCCAATCAAATCGCGAGATCAATGTATCCACATGTTGGAGAACACTTTGATCTCCTATGGAATGAAGCTTGCGAGAACAGCATGAGCATTTTATAATGATACCATTGTTTCTCATTTAAAGGGAGTTGATACATGTAATCATCTGATGCATTCATATAACTGATAAAAATATGCATCAGATTCTGATGTTAAGACATCTAATGGATTAGTAATTACAAAATTGAAGTTAAGTGATATGGTTACAACGTAAACACAGCAAAACAATGACATTAGAAATCTACAAAACGTAACAATAAAACACAACATTTAAAACCAAGACACTTATAGTGAGAATCAGATAAAACTGACCTTGACATCAGGTGCTCCAGGAAGTGTAAGCATGTCCTGCTGTGATAACAGCATCCGTCACACTGTCAGTGAAAAAAAGCAGGATAAGTCAACATCGTTAATGTCTAATTCAGGAAGACGAGAATCTAGATGAAAATACAAAACTGCACTAATAACTAAATACCGAGGTTACTGTGAATTTAGTGTTTGCATATTCGCATTTCGACAACTTATGTTTCTTCAGTACAGATAAAATATAACGTTTAGAAGACCATAAGTTCAAAAATGTTTAAAAACTGAAAGAGAACAAATCAAAGTAAAATTTGGCATCTTTGAAGTGCATTTTACATTAGAATTACATTTTAAACCCAACAACACAAAATTGAGATTTTTCTTAATTCGTCATATCCAAACTATTTAAGATTTGAGCCTAATCCACTATTAGTAAGATACTTTTATTTTAAACATAGGAAACAATGATATTAAAATACCAGAGGAACAAAGTATTTGGAAACGCCTACAGGTCACAGAATAACAATAACGTATGAACCGGTTGTTTATCAAAAGGTTTAATTCTTACATACGGTTACACCTTTGGTTGAATTTGAATCCTAGGTTATTAAGTTTCTCATCCCCTGGTTAAATTTAAACCTCGGTTTAATACTTCGTTAAATTTTAAACAATACGTTTGGAATACCATAAACTCAAATTCGTTTCAAAACTGACAGAAAACAAATATAATTCATGGTATTAGTGGTAGATCCCCTCTTCTGAGGATTGTTTAGGTTATATTGGGATATTAGATATACACGATTTTTATTAATGGAATGTGGGATATTTGAGAGAAAACTTACAGGGATATCGGATATTTTGACTGTTATTTAAATAATTATTGGAATATCTTCAATTTTCCAAGGGATAATTTAGTGATATGGGATATTGGGACCCTCCTAAACAAGCCCCTTTTATTGGATGATTTTTTTTCATATTTTTGATCCATTGATTTTTTTTAATTACGAAAAAATTTTGGACCCCCGATTTTAATAGGACGTCTCATATGTTTTAGGCATTATGATAAAAAAGGTGGGTTGACCCAAGTCTACGTCTTGGATTCCATAGCGCATATACGATTGTAGAATTATCAATTAAGTGATGAAAATAATTTCTATTTTTAATATCTGAACATGTTAAACGGATGTTTACGGATTTTTAAAAAAAAATTGTATTATTTGTTTTGTAAGAAGGCCTTAATTGGCAGTCACAACAGCCGTCAAAGTGAAGCTATATGTGTTTTTGCATTGACTATTTTAAAATGGGATACTTTCCATAAAACATTGTGCAAAACATTAAAGACGACCATCTGATTTCAGGGGTTGGCTGATTTTGTAAATATATTCTTTAGTCTTGGTTCCAGCAGAGATATATAATTGCATTTCTCTGGTTCCAATGAAAAAAAAATCTAGTCCTACCTGTCAAGAAAATAAATAATCAAATTTCAATTTAATGAATATTTTGTTGTTGTTAAATACAAATGAATAATTTGATGTGACATTTGGTGAAAATAATCAGTTCGAGATGGACATGAAACCCTAATTCCTCCCCACAACTAATGTAAAAGGGTTAGTCTGCCTTGTGTAGTTTCATTCACACACTTGACAAGTAATTCCCATCAGATCCTATTGGCGTAGACGGATATTTTACGATTCACTTGCGCTTCTCTGTAGAGAAATGACTTTGTCATAACTTGTACACATATACGCGTTTCTTACATTAATATACTAGTATATGTAATGTAATGATGGGACAATACACATAGGATAAAGCAAGGTGGACAAAAAATTTAATCGAAATCAGTGTTTTTTTAAGTTTATTGAACACAACCGCCTGATCAATTGACATCTCTACATCACTTCCTTTACCCAGCTTGGACGGGGAGCTGTCTTTGCAAAATGAAATGATATTTTAGACTGCCTCACTAGAGATATCCCATAAAAGTACGTATAGGGACAGTTTATTTTTGTAATATTGAAAAAATTCAATGGTAGCAAGTTCTCATTCCAAATGACAAGTATTGTATACCCGACTCAATATGGAATAAAGTGCAATCCATAGATGCATTTTCACAGCAAACTTTAACAGTCGTATCGCTCTCGTCAAAGCTGGTCATACGCACGATACACTTAATTGGGTGACCATGACCTTAACCAGACCATGAAGCTGTAGATCGATAATTTAATTTGACTGAATCTACTACGTCTTCTTGATTAGTGTTTAGAACCATTTTTGACATTTATTGATTACCATTTTTTTTCGGGAATGACAGAATTAATAGTACATTGTCATACTGAAATCGACAAGAACAATCTCTTTATAACTTTTGTTTGGAACCAACTATTTGATTATTATATATAAAAGATATTTTGAGGCTTAGGCTACTTTGATATTAAATTAAATAAGATATATTTTACTGAAGAAAGATCTAGATAAATTTGAAAAAAACCGTATCTTCTTTTTTCAACTGCGCGTGAAAATATAAGTAAAGCCCCATCAGAGCCATTTGATATTTGATGTTTGTGATGCACGTATTCTTGATATTTGCTTCAAGACCAAGACCAGTAATTATTCATTGGGCTGTGTGTCATGAAAGCACAATTTCACGGGAAAGCTATAATAGAAAAAAGAAGGGAAACGGGGAATTAGTCAAAGAGACAACGACCTAAAGGGGAGTAATAACAACTCAAAGCCACCATAAGATCTTCAATGAACGGTGAGAAAACCCCACACCCAACGGTAGGTCGGAGTAGGCCCCTGAATAGAGTAATCAAGTTCAGCGAAATAAACATCATCCTAGACTCCTATAGACATATAAAGTAAACTAACTAGAAAAAACACAAGACACACAAAGGCTTAATAAATTTCCTGACTTAGGACAGGCGCAAACCTGCTGCGGCGGGGTTAAACTAGTTTTATTGGGCCCAAACCTTCCCCCTACAGCCAATGTGATAAATAAAAAAAAACAATCGTAACAAAGGTAAAATTCAGTCGGCAACAGGAATGAGTCAATTGTGAAGAATGGAACTGAAAGAACTAAATATACGGACATAAACATGAAATCACAAGAGACTACTAGCAGTTAACTGACATGCCAGCTCCAGACCCATTACCAACTGACAAAGTAAGTTATGTACCCCCAGTATACAACTTCCACCAAGATCCCTTCCTGTGAGGAGTTTAGGATAATGATTTCATGCATATACCGGAATACATAAGTAAATTTTTCGAAAAAGTTTATATTCCATTTTATGAATTCAAGAACATGTATATGTATGTATGAACATATTATAGAACGAATTCCATATATTACCCTCTTTACGGAATAAGCGTCGAGACACTCGGGGGAGGCGCTATGAGGATTGATTGATTATTTAGAGAATTACGTCCAATGAGCAGTATTTCAGTTATATCAGAACGAGAACAGGTAAATAAATTAAAAAACAATTAGTAAAAGAAGAAAGAAAGGTTGAAGGGACAACCGGGGAACGAAGTTTTATTGCCACTGGGAAACAGGAGAAATGCATGGGAAGGGGCAGGAAATGTGGCCTCATATACCGCCTTCGTACAAAATTTATACTGCATGGAACTTAGCGTTTCTACACATGCACAGTTCATCTACGATGGTTCACTCCCGTTCCGTATTAAGACCTGACTATCCAGCACGGACAAAACATTCCCCTATCCACCAACTGGGAACCGCCCTGCACCTCTGTAGACGAATCCTCTGAAAACCGATATTACACAGACGACCTGTTTGATAATTCCCAGGCCATACACACTACAAGAAAAACCAGAGGCTGCCAGGAGCCTGTATCGCTCACCTAGCTTTCAATTGCCATTGATAATCAAGCTAACATGTAAGTATTACAGTTGAACTTCATTCCCCCAAACTTTAGTAGTTCGAACACCACCAATATCTTGAACTTTATTTTAAGTCTGATCATGTTTTACTATATTTCTTTCTTGGGCTTTTTTGACACAAACGTTCTTGCTAAGGGCCACTTTTGACACAAGTTTTGAAGTTGAGACATTATTTTGTAAATGGCAGTCAAAGAAAATTTTCAACACCATATTTTTAAGTTACAACATCAATATCTATTTAGAAACCAAATTTCATTGAAATCAGACAATGTTGAATTTTCCCACCTTTTATGTTGGCCATTTTGAAAATGGCTGTAGGCGAACAAATTTTAACATCAGTTTTGAAGTTTTGACATCAATAACTATTTGAAAACCAAATTTCATTGAAATCGGACAATGTTGAATTTTCCCGCCTTTTTTGGCCGTCATTTTGAAAATGGCAGTCAACGAATAATTTTCAAATCCGGTTTAGAAGTCGCAACATCAATATCTATTTTGAAACAAAATTTCATTGAAATCGCACAATGTTGAATTTTCTCGCCTTTTTGGCGGCTATTTTGAAGATGGCAGTAAATGAACGCTTTTCAACAACGGTTATAAGTTGCAACATCAATATCTATTTGGAAACCAACTTTCATTGAAATCGCACTATGTTGAATTTTCCCACCTTTTTTGGCGGTCATTTTGAAAATGGCGGTAAACTAACACTTTCCAACATCGGTTTTGAAGTTCCAACATCAATATCTATTTGGAAACCACCTTTCATTAAAATCGGACAATGTTGAATTTTCCCGCCGTTTTTGCTGGCCATTTTTAAAATGGCGGTCAACGAATAATTTTTAACGTCGGTTTTGAAGTTGCAACATCAATTCTTTTTTGAAACCAAATTTCATTGAAATCGGACAATGTTGAATTTTCCCGCCTTTTTTTGGCAGGCATTTTGAAAATGGCGGCCCACCAACACTTTTCAACACCGGTAATGAAATCGCTACATCAGTATATATTTGGAAACCAAATTTCATAGAAATCGAACAATGTTGAATTTTCCCGGCCTTTTTTGGCAGCCATTTTGAAAATGGCAGTCAACAAACAATTCTAAACACCAGTTTTGAAATCCACACAGCATGGCAACATTTTATCAATTTACACTTAACCTTCATCTTCTATAGTTTTGGAAATAAAAGTCGAAAAATATGAAAATTTGAAAATTCCGTGAAAAAAGGGCAATAACGCCTGGTTTTTGGATTTTCTTCAAAATTTCAGGGTTTGTAGATCTTGATATGCTGAACCTTTTTGCAATTTACACTTGACCTCTATCTGTTACACTTTTTGAAATAAAAAATAAGAAATGTACAAATTTTGAAAATTTTACGGAAAAAGGGGAATACCTCAAAGAAGGATTTTCGGATTTTTTTCAAAATTGCAGGGCAGGTAGATCTTGCTACAGTGCTTGTACAGTAAAATATAACCAATCACACCATTATACCATACACCATGCACCATTACACCATACACCATGAACCATTACATCATATACCATACACCATCACACCATGCACCATTACACCATATACCTTACACCATACACCATGCACCATACACCATGCGCCATACACCATACACCATGCACCATGCACCATACACCATACACTTTACACCTTACACTATACACAATAAAGCAATACAATACAATGCATTTGCATTTCGGTTTTTACTTTATAGTGACCGATGAATACAAAAAAAAATGAATTTTATCTTTTTGCAGGACAAAATGAAGTTTGTCGAGATCTCATTTTTCAGTCTTAACTTTAGGCTATTTACAATCGTGTAAATAAAAAAAAACAAATACTCGAGGGTGATACAGATTTTCGTTTGCGTATTTTATTTCAATTGTTGCTTTTTTCGCATTTAAAATGTCATTTTTCCTCATCTTATTTATAAAGTATGCCTTCTTTCTTTATCTTTCGATTATCGAGCGTACATCAACATATTATTATGAAGGCGGCAAAGGCTTAGGGGTTATTATCGTACAGCGTCCATAACCCTTTTTCCGTACACCAAACACGATCTCATTTCACGTACAATATAAGTTATCATGCATTGAACCAACTAATATGATTATTTAGATAGTGTCGAAAATGGTTGAACGGCGCGACAGGTCGCGCCGTTCAACCATTTTCGACACTATCTAAATAATCATATTAGTTGGTTCAATGCATGATAACATTTTTGTGCGGTTATGCAAACCTGTTTGTGTTTAACTAAGAAAACGATAATTACAAAATGACCTACATTTAACTACACGATTATACACATAAACGCTATGTCGACTGACCGCGTACTCTCGACTTTTCATGTTGTATAAACATGATAAAGTTTACATGGCGTTTTCGTAATACATGGAGCGAAAACCTTTGAAAATGAATGCAAATAAAATTTTTCATATAAGTTACATGTTATTCCTAGTGTAGATGTATATCACATTTTAATTTTTTAGTGTAAATATCAGGCTAAATTAGTTTTACATTATGTGGAAGTAAACTTTAATTACGATATGTTTATTTATCCATGCTTACTGCATGTTTGTGAATTTTATCCTTATGTACAATTCTCATATGTACGCTTTTGAATGACTTTGGTCTACATGTAGGTGAAACACTACATTATCATGATTATTGATTGTCTTGTGTAGGTTGGACATGGTTATTTAGCATAACCGCACAATGTACATTGTACACGAGGATTTGGATATTTCTTCCGTCAAACAGAACCTATTTCTATTTTTTATACACCGTACAATGACCCACTCCTTTAAAACCCTCATTTATCATATGAATAGAGAATTTGAGTACTAGGTGGCATTAACACCATATAGCAGACTATCAATATCCCTATTGAAGCATATTTTTAGTAAATTTATACAAAATTTGAGTGCTAGATGGTATTTACAAGATATCGTATAATATCGATATCTCTATTGTTGCATATTTCCAATAAATTTGTTTCAATTTGAGTACTAGATCCCATACTATCAATATGCGAACTGTTACATAATTTCAGTAATTTATACTAAATTTAAACATTTAAACCATACCACGTACTATCCATATCCCTGTTGTTGTATGTTTTCAGTAATTTTGTACTTAATTTGAATACTAGAAGGCATTTACACCATATCGCATACTATCGATTTCCCTATTGTTGCATGTTTCAAGTACAAAAATGTACATTTGTACCAGTTTGACTACTAGATGGCATTTATACCATATTGCATACTATCTATATCCTTGTTGCTGCATATTTTCAGTTAATTTGTACTGACCCGAAAACCGAGTCTATTCGGAACCTCACAATATCTAAATTTTTGTAAAGTTGTTGAAAACCAAGGAGTATCTCCCTCATGCAAAGCTCTGTCCTTAGCTGATTTTGGCTTTACATTTAGATCATATTGGTTAATTGTTCTCTATCAGTTTTTAAACTTCTTTGAGTTTATGGTCTTCAAGACTTTTNACATAAGTTGTCGAAATGCGCATATGCAGAAATCAAATTCACAGTAACATCGGTATTTAGTTATTTGTACAAAATTTGAGTACTAGATGCATTTACACCATATCGCATAATATCGATAATCCTATTGTTGCATATTTTCAGTATATTTGTACCAAAATTGAGTAATAGATGACATTTACATCATATCGCATACTATCAATATCCCTATTGTTGAATGTTTTCAGTATATTTGTACCAATTTGAGTACTAGATGGCATATACACAATCGCATAATATCGATATCCCTATTGTCGCATATGTTTAGTAAATTTGTACCAAAATTTGATTATTAGATTGCATTTACACCATATCGCATACCATCAATATCCCTATTGTTGCATGTTTTCAGTATATTTGTACCAATTTGAGTACTAGATGGCATTTACATCATATCGCATATACTATCAATATCCCTATTGTTGCATATTTTCAGTAAATTTGTACCAAATTGAGTACTAGATGGCATTTACATCATATCGCATACTATCGATATCCCTATTGTTGCATGTTTTCAGTAAATTTGTACCAAATTTGAGTATTAGATGGCATTTACATCATATCGCATACTATTGAAATCCCTACTGTTGCATATTTTCAGTAAATTTGTACCAAATTTGAGTATAATTTGGCATTTACACCATATCGTCAGAAGTCCATTATTAGTAGAAGTCCGCAACTCGTTCAATATGTATTGTGACGGCGTTGTCCCCAGATTAGGCCATTATCAGTAAAATCGTTTCCCAATCTCGTTCGTATAGTATGGAATGATTGGTAAAAGTGTTATCACAAAAACAAGTACTTGTTTATTAATCACAGTCGATTAATCATTTAAGTTCGAACATGTGAAAATGAGAAATGTCAACACTTTTCAACCCACCCAGGGTAGAATTCTCTCGAAATAGGAAAACACAACTGAATGGAAAGTTTATCGCCGAAAATAATGCAAAAAGATTTCGTATTATTATCATAGTATGAAGAAATTCGAAGCAAGATCGATATAGAAATTTCAAAATGACAAATAGATCATTTAAAAACTTTTTTTTCCTCCCAAAAGTTTATACGATAAATTAAGTGATTGTATTATGTTGTGAATGAATGTGGATTTCGAATATCGATATCCCTATTGTTGCATATTTTTAGTAAATTTTAACCAAATTTGAGTATAAGATGGCATTTACACCATATCGCATACTATCAATATCCCTATTGTTGCATGTTTTCAGTTTATTTGCACCAAATTTGAGTACTTGATGGCATTTACACCATATAACATACTTTTGATATCCATATTGTTGCATATTTTCAGGAATTTGTACCAAATTTGAATAGTAGATGGCATTAACTCCATATAGCATACTAAAGATTTCTATATTGTTGAATCTTTTCAGTAAATTTGTACCTAATTTGTACCTAATTTGAGTACTAGATGGCATTTAAACCATAAACTATACTATTGAAAGCCTCATTGTTGCATCTTTTCATGAAATTTGTACCAAATTTGAGTCTCGGCAGTTAGATAGCATTGTGATAAAACGGCATATACCATGCATACACCATGTGTTGCATGGTTTAAACAAATGTGTGCCAAAATCGAGTTTAAGTTGGCATTTACAGCAAATCATACTAAATATGAATGTTTGTTAGTATATAAATTTCTTGCATGTTTTAGGGAACATTATGCCAAAGAGAAAACATCCTTTTGCGCACTGTGAATATTAGGACATCAATATCATAATATTTTCTCGCAAGTTTTCCAGATAGTAAAACTGTTGAAAAAATATTACTTTTGTTTTTTTTTTGTAAAATTTATTGAAAAATATGTGTCACGAACAATCTCGATCTTCACGAACATAATTTAATTGTCAATCGGCTTTCGGCGGAAAATTCATAAATACGTTAAAATACAATTTTTTTGTGGTATTCTATTCACAACTTCGGTTTAAGTTAAAAAAAATAAAAAGATATGCGCTTTATGTCACTACATGTTTTTGGCGTTTTTTTTTCTAATAATTATTATTTATGGTTGTAGAAAATTGCCAGATGCTGGTGTATAAAAAGCACGAATTATTTTCTTTATTAATGCTTTATCTGAAAACAAATATAGGTTAACATATTTGTAAAAAAATGTATTTTATATTAACATCGAAGCGCCTTGCAGTTCATTGTCTCTCGTTCAAATCGTGTCGCTCGATCGTGTATATAGTGTTACGGAGTATTGGTTATGGTGTATAGTGTATGGTTCATAGTGTATGGTGTATGGTTCATAGTGTATGGTGTATGGTTCATGGTGTTTGGTGTATGGTTCACGTTGCAACACCATGCACCATTACACCATACACCATGCACCATTGAACCATACACCATTACACCATACACCATAAAATGGTTGTTTACCCTACAAGTACTGTATGCTCATGCGCATATCTTTTTATAAGTTTTGAAACCTTCCAATATCTATAAATTTTGTAAATTTTATTGAAAACTAAGGAGTATCTCCCTCATGCAAAGCTCTGTCCTTAGCTGATTTTGGCTTTAAATTTAGATCACTTTGGTTATTGGTTCCCTATCAGTTTTTAAACATCTTTCAGTTAATGGTCTTCCAAACGTTTTGATTTTATCTGCACTGATGAGACATAAGTTGTCGAAATGCGCATATGCAGAAAGTTAATTCACAGTGACTTGGGTTTTTAGTTATTTTTTATCCTAGTCAGATTTTTGATATATGTACTGGTTTTCGAGTTATTTGCCAAAAACTGCAATTTTTTTTATCCTAGTCAGATTTTTGATATATGTACTGGTTTTCGAGTTATTTGCCAAAAACTGCAATTTACCTCTATGTTCTATTTTTAGCAATGGCGGCCATGTTGTTTGACTAGCCGTCTAATCGAACACAATTATGAGAAGCCATACCCTGGTGATGATTCAAGTAAAGTTTGGTTACATTTGGCCCAGCGGTTTTAGAGGAGAAGATTTTCGAAATTGATGACGGACGGACAGACGGACGACGGACGCATAGTGATGGCACAAGCTCACCCTGGCAGTGCCAGGTGAGCTAAAATTGGAACGAAAAGCTTCTGGTAAACTGTTCATTGTGAGATTGTGAAATTAATTGTGGTTGGCATCAGTTGTTTTCTTGACAGTGTCGTGGAAAATTTTTTTTCTATTCGGTTAAATTTCTGTAAGTTTCATAATTATGAGAAACAATCAGCAGCATTATATATAAAGATAATCATTTTTCTGGGAAATATTTCAGCCATATCAAGGAACAAAGTTACATATAAAGTTTAATAAATAAAATACGTGTCCAGAACCTATCCAAGCAAAATCAGAAGTTAACCCTGTAACCTTAAAATAGATCTGCATGAAGTACATTATAAATAAAATACGTGTCCAGAACCTATCCAAGCAAAATCAGAATTTAACCCTGTATCCTTAAAATAGATCTGCGTGAAGTAACATTTATATTAAAAGCAGAAGATTGCAAGTATATTGTGCTTATTGTAATAGCAAAGTAGTTATTACCATATGGTTTCTTTGAGTCTTTTTCTCTAGAAAGATTCTCGTAATAAATAAGGTTCATATATTATTTCTTTTAGCAATAAAATATTTGTCAAGAGCAAATCCTTGAACATTGGTAAAATTATTCATGTTGTCTATTTCATTTTATTAAATGCATGTGTAACTTTTCAGATATACTTTACAAAAAAGGAAAAAGTATATTCCAATGGTGTATATATTATATATGCTATCTGTGTTTTTAATTATATATTATATATACTATAATTCTTGTCACCAAGTGTTTCGGATATCATTTAGGTCAATAAGTAAGACCAAGGCCATAAATCCTCATCAGGTACCCTGTAGCCCAGTATTAAAGTTGGTTTCAAATCAATCTAGTATTTGGGTACGACACTAGGCGCTCCTTTTTTGTGTCTAATTTTGTTTATTTGTATATATAACATTTTCAATTGGTTTTAGATGACGTAAAGTATTCTTTAAGAGTTTTATGTTTCCGATACGCAATAATTGGTGGTCTTGGGAATAGCTTTTTGGTCATTTCATGCTCTTCAATTAAGTGCCAGTGTTTTCTAATTGCTCTGTTTAATTGTTTGAACAGCGGGTTATATTTAGTTGCCAATACCAAAGGTAGCATTTTTCGTTTATTTTTCATTCTGCATTGTAAAGTGTCCTTTATAGTTTTTGCAATTAATTGATTGATTTCTTCTTCGGGGTAACCACTTTTTAAAAGGTTTGTTTTAAACAGTTCGATTTGTGATTCTGAATCTTCTTTGTTGTTCGATGATCTAATGAAGCGTGTTATTTCGCCTATAATGAAGCCTTTAAATACAGACGAGTGGTGAGCAGACGATCTTTCGAAATATTGGTAATTATCCGTGGGCTTGCTATACAATTTCATGTCTTGTATCTTGTCTGTCATAAATCTGTTTCCTTTAAATAATTTTATGTCCAGAAACTGTATATTTTGTCTGGAGTAATCATATGTAAATTTCAATAAAGGATGAATGCTATTTGCAATTTGGAAAAATCTTATAAGATTTTTTTTCTTCTCCGTTAAATATAATAAATCCATCATCTCTATATAATGACAAGTGAAATAGGTTGTTGGTATATAACTAGAGTAATGACTGTCGGAAACGACAGTGATCCCCGCACCCCCTGTTTGATACAGAAAACAGCTATGTGTATAATTTTTCTTAACATTTTTTAAATTAAACTATTGACAGTCACTATTTTTACCCTAAGGAATTAAAGAATATATGGTTGTTAGGCAGAATTCCAAAAATAAGCGGTCTTTGACACTTTCATGAAATTTACCAAAATTGGAATCAAATATTTTTGAAATTAAATTGGTGAAAATGATTGCCCAAATGAAAACAAATCCTAACAGTATTGTTGCTAGGTAGAATTCCAAAAAATAAGTGGTCTTTGACACTTTCAGGAAATTTACCAAAATTGGAATCAAAAATTTTTGAAATTCAATTGGTGAAAATGATTGCCATAAGTGAAACAAATCCTAACAGTATTGTTGCTAGGTATAATTCCAAAAAATAAGGGGTCTTTGACACTTTCAGGAAATTTACCAAAATTGGAATCAAATATTTTTGAAATTCAATTGATGAAAATGATTGCCCTTAGTAAAACAAATCCTAACAGTGTTGTTGCTAAGTAGAATTCCAAAAATAAGTGGTCTTTGACACTTTCAGGAAATTTACCAAAATTGGAATCAAATATTTTTGAAATCCAATTGGTGAAAATGATTAACCTTATCAAAACAAATGCTAAAAGTATGGTTGCTAGGTAGAATTCCAATAGATAAGTGGTCTTTGAGACTTTCAGGATATTTACCAAAATTGGAATCACATTTTCAAATTCTAAGATTTTAGAATTTTTATTTTTTCCAAATACTTGCCAAAATATAAGATTATATGCCAAAATGTCCAAAAATATCAGTCTTTGACATTTTCAGGAAATTTACCAAAGTTGGAACCGGAATCAAAATTCTGAAAGCTTATTGTGCATCTACAGACTGTATGCAACAATTCTGCAACAAAATCCATAAATCCAAAAATGTAGGATGAGTTTGCGTCGCATGCCATATGTGTCACAATCCACATTTTGTGGTCTTTGTCAAATCGACACCTTAGGGCCTCTTGTTTGCATCAAAATAAATATCAAAAATCCGAAAGCTTATTGCGCATCTACAGACCATATGCAACAATTCTACAACAAAATTAAACCCTAAATCCAAAAATATAGGAGGAGTTCGCGTCGCATGCCACACATGTCAAAATGGACATCTTGGGGCCTCTTGTTTGCACCAAGACCAATATCAAAAATCCGAAAGCTTCTTGCGCATCTGCAGCACATATGCAACAGTTCTATAACAAAATTAAAACCCTAAAAATGTAGGAGGAGTTCCCGTCGCAAGGATGTGTGACGGACGGAAGGACAGACGGACGGACGGACAGACGGACGGACGGACGGACGAGGCCAACGACAATATCCCCTAAGTTTCATTCGAAAGTGCGGGGATAATAAAAGCAGTATGTATGAAATTATTTCAAACATTCTACGGTCCGTTAAACTAGGAGACATTGAGGCTCCCATGGGTACACCAATGGTTTATCGATAAATGCGGCCATAAAATTCGAATTCGTTATTTTCTAGTACAAGTTTAAGAATATTTAAAGTCATCTTTAGGTGGTAGTGGTATATCATAGATAGTTGAGCTTATTTTAGGCCAAGCTCGCTCTACGGCTTCAATAATTTCATTGTGTTCAAGATTAGTGTACGTGCTGCTAATGTCAAATGTTGCTAAAATGCTGTCCGCAGGTACTTTAATTTTTTCTATTTTATTAATGAAATCTGTGGAGTCCTGAGTGTAGGTCCATAGATTATTAATAACTGGTCTAAGAGAGTAATCTATATATTGACCAATTCTTTCTAATGGGCTGTTACAGAGAGATACTATTGGTCTTCCAGGAATTTGTTTTTTTCTGTAGGTCTTTATTATCTTTTATTTTCTCTCTGTATTTTATACCAAGTTAATGTATTTTGGGAAGAATATATAATCCTCCAAGTCTTTTCTTTTCTTCGTTCACATAGATGTTTAAATGAGAGTTTAAGCAGTGTTTATACAATAATCATTTATCATGTCCAAATCTTCAGTTTACAGTTATAACAGATTTCTCAAATTAACGAAACACAGACCAATGTTTCACAGCAGGATATTCCTTATCATATTAATGATGTTAACTGATACACCAAAACAAATTTGTTGTTTGACAGATAAGACATAGTCATGTGGAGAGACAAACTCTATCTAATATTAATAACACAAACATCTGGACATCATCAAAATTGCAACTGTGTGTAAGGGTCATGGCACTGGCTTTGTATTTCAGTTTCTAGTTTATTACAGACTGATTAAGTTGTGTTTGAAAATTTTATGAACAATTTTGTTTTTTCACATTGGTTCAGAGGCACTGAATTATATACTGAAATAACTGGATTATCTATATTTTAAATCTTGGGGAATATATATTAATTTCAAGAACATAATAAATTTAGTGAAGAATATGTCTGGAAGAGGAAAAAGTGTACGTTCAAAAAGAAATAGGGTTTCTCCCTATCAGAAAGGATCTTCAAGTCAGTGGGACTTAGCTAATCCATCCAACTGGACAATAGAAAGACTACGGGAAGAACTAAATAAGAAAGGAATAAAAACACCAAAGACATTATCCAAGGCAATTTTGAAACAGCTATATACTGAAAATGATGAACAAACTGAAGGCACAAACAATGTTGAGCATAGTATGGTAGTGTCGGATGATACAAATTCAGAGAATATAGACATTACAGAGACAACTAACAATGATCATTCAAATCTTACCAATAGACATACTGATAAACAGCAAGATGGAACCAATCATGACCAAACTTTACCAGCTACAGCTGTAAATGGCATGGCTTCAATGTTTAATATGATGGCTGAATGTTTTAGTAGTTTTCAACAAACAATGAGTCAAATGAATAAATCTGTTAAAATGGACCATCATCTGAAGTTAAAGGATTCAATTTACAAAAATGGTATGACATGCAAGGATCAAGCAACAACATACTGGACCGTTTTCCAAATGAGCACAACATTCAAATGGAGTGGAATCTGCCTACAGATAATGCGCATGGATCGTTTACTCCAGAGTCACCTTTCCAAGGATTGCGTTCTGATTCATTTTCAAACGTGGATATTATTTCTCCTGTGATTCAAAAGCAGATCCTTGAAGGTAAAGATATAAATTTGGCTTCACTTTTAATTCCAAATTATGAATGTCCCCAAACTAAAACTATTTTGGCTAATGGGATTGAATTCAATGTTTCAGGGAAGCCTGATCCAAGACTGAATAGAAAGCTTTCCATACAAGAATTCATTAAAGCTTTTGGCAAATACAAAAGAACTATGTCTGCTGCATATCCTAATAGGCGTGCAGAGCTTGATACATATGAAGACGATTTAATTGATATAAGCAACTTTTATGGAGATAGATTTTATGATTATCATAAAATGTTCTCAGCTAAAGCTGCAGCATTATTAAGAGAGAAGCACATTAAAGTGGACTGGAGCAAGAGAGATCGTGATATATTGAGCATGATTACCGCAGGAGCAAGCATTAATATCTGTAAAAATTGCAATATGACAGATCATACAACAGCTTTCTGTCCAGTGCAGGCTTCTCTGAATCACCAGTCTAAATTTGACAAAAATGCTAGGCAGTTTGAGTCTTCTTTTAATATGGGACAGCAATTTGATAGGTTTGGTAGGCTTCGTAAATATTTTAATGGAGATGAAATATGTAATAATTTCAATGACAGTAAGGGTTGTGGAAGAAACATGTATGTTCAAAATGTAAATCGTCTGACCATTCTCTTAACATGTGCAAGATTCCACATCCATCAAAATACTCCCAAAGAGACAAATCAAAACCTGCTCCATTAAACAACACAAAAGGTCCACAGAAACCCCCAGTACAAAATAAAAGTTGACTAAAATTAAGTGATTTTCCCAATTATGCTAAAACACCAGTCAACGTAGATAAACTTGAATATGAACTTTCTAAACACCCTGACAAAGATTTCGTACAGTATTTATGTGAAGGTTTCAGATATGGATTTGATACAATGGTTGCTAAAACACTGTTGACAACAAAAGAATGCAAAAATAATCAGTCTGCAAAGAAACAACCTGATATAACATTTGAATTAATTAATAATGAAGTACAAAAAGGATATATGTATGGGCCATTTCTAAACTCTCCCTTTGAGAATTATAGAGTAAGTCCATTAGGCATAGCAGAAGGAAAGTACTCCAAGAAGAAAAGGTTAATACTTGATTTATCAGCTCCACATAACAATGATGAACACTCAAGTATAAATGATTTGATTGATAAAAATGAATGTTCAATGTCTTATGTAAAGATAGATGATGCCATTGATATTATTTTAGAACTTGGTAAAAATTCATGGCTTTGTAAATATGACATATCAGATGCTTTTAAAATTTGTCCAATTTCTCCAAGTCAATGGCCCCTTTTTTGTGTTAAGTGGGATGATTTGTATTATTTTTTTGTTCGTCTTGCATTTGGATGCAGATCTAGCCCCAAAATTTTTGACCATCTTTCTCAGGCTGTGTGTCATATTGCCACTAAAAACTATAATATCAAGCACATTTTACATTTATTGGATGATTTTCTGACTATAGACCCTCCTACAGCAGATGGAGAAAGAACAATGGCTATAATGATGATGATTTTCAAAAAACTAAATATACCTATAGCAAAGCATAAAACTATTGGTCCAGTTAGATGCCTGGAATATCTTGGGGTAATCCTTGACACTGAAAAACTAGAAGCTCGACTGCCAGTAGACAAAATTGAAAGAATATGTAACTTTATATCAAAATTAATCGATGTGAAAAGGTGTACAAAAAGGGAGCTGCTACAGCTTTTGGGTCATCTAAATTTTGCTTCAAGGGTCATAATACCGGGTAGGTCCTTTGTCTCATATCTTATTAATTTGTCTGCTACAGTCAAGGATCTGCACCATTTTGTGTACTTAAATAAAGAATGCCGTACCNGGTTTTCCTCAGCTTGGAGCTCTGATCTTATTTTTCCAAATGAAGAAGTCTTTTCCATGGCATATTTAGAATTATATCCAATAGTGGTAGCTTCCATCATTTGGGGCTCACAATGGAAACAGAAGCGAGTTTTATTTTGGTGTGATAATAAGGCAACTGTGGCTATAAATATGTCTAAAATGTCTAAAAATAATGAGTTTAATGAGGAAATTAACATGGTGTGCATGTAAATACAATTTCCATTTCAGTGCTAAACATGTACCAGGTTATGTTAATGAAATAAGCGATGCTTTATCTCGTTTACAGATGGAACGTTTCCGCCAGTTAGCTCCAAAAGCAGCAAAACAACCTTGTCCGTGCCCGAACAGTTCAGATGTAATATGGAATTAAACCAAACAATCAATCAGCTTTGGGATGTAGCTATTGCAACAAACACTAAAAGTGCATATGAAACTGGATTTAAACATTTTGAAAGATGTATGTTGATGAATAATTTTAAATTTGATAGCTTGCCTCCTATTTCAGGGGATATTTTGATATTTTTTATTTCTTACTGTTTCAGGTTTTTAAAACTTCAGTATTCAACAATTAAGTTATATTTGTGTGGAATAAGATTCAAGTATTTACAAAATAATTTTCAAGACCCCCTAGAATCCCCTCATGGTACACCCTTACACAGAGTTTCTTTTATATTGAGATCTGTCAAAAAGCTTCAAAGACCAAATTAATATGTAAGACTGCCAATTACATTTGAAATCTTGGGCTTAGAAAAGGTGTATTTTCACTTTTTATTGACTTAATGTTAGAAGCTGTGTGTACCATTGGATTTTATGGCTTCATGAGATGTGGTGAATTCACAGTTCATAAATCAAGTCAGTTTGATCAATCCCTT
>MJUU01051429.1:53685-66003 GCA_002080025.1 Modiolus philippinarum | reverse complement strand
TCCTAGGTTTATGTGGCTACAATTCAGATCAGTACAATGGCCATAGCTTGCGTATAGGGGCTGCTACAAGTGCAGGTTCAGCCCATGTCGAAGATCACTTAATCAAAGTCTTGGGTCGCTGGTCATCAGACAGCTATTGTCGATATGTTAGAACTTCACCTTCTTCAATTAGGTTTGCTCAGAACAGTCTGGGAAATGATAATTGATTATCTACATAAAATGAATAAGTTAATTGATATATAATGTTTATCTTGCATGCAGTATTTTTTTTTCTTTTCATGACTGTTTCGAAGGTGCTTTTATAAAATCCTTGGGGGCACTCAAATACAATTTGAGTTTTTGGACATTTATGAAATTTATCACTGGTCATTTTTATAAATTTCATTTATCCCCAAGTATTTCGGGGACTTAATTATAGCAAAATTCATTCCAGCGTCAGCTGATAGACTCCTGCTTATTACTAGCAATATGAGCTATCCCCCTTCAGCCCCTCGGCTGATGAGGAGACCCTCGTCTCTTCACTTTTGTGGAGCCCCCGTTCCACAGTCCCTTGCTGGCGTATTGTCGGGCAGGCAGGTTCTTCCTCACACTGGGGTTGTAGGCTGACTTGCTCTGGCAGGAAATTCAAAATTTTCATTTACTGAGTGTTTCCCCAGGGCCAAAAATTTTATATTAACTGATTATGTAATAATTAATAAAAATATATAAATTTAATCTGTTTTAAGCTAGTATGATTTACTGAGACTGTGCCATGGTTATTACATACAGTTGCATCCGTAATGAAATGACACACCTTGAATACAGAAGACTCCTACATTATATGAAAGTGATATATGCATAATATTTGTCTATATGATCATTAATCACTTTATCTCATCACTGAAGGGCTAACTTTCTACATTTAAATTTATACCAGTTTTATCACAAAAATATTAGCCCCCCATTGGTGATTTGAAGTGATTTGTTCTTTGACACAAATTAAACAAATGAAACAAGACAGCAAACATACATTTCAGATAATTGTATAAATAGATGTTTAAATGAGAGTTTAAGCAGTGTTTATACAATAATCATTTATCATGTCCAAATCCTCAGTTTACAGTTATAACAGATTTCTCAAATTAACGAAACACAGACCAATGTTTCACAGCAGGATATTCCTTATCATATTAATGATGTTAACTGATACACCAAAACAAATTTGTTGTTTGACAGATAAGACATAGTCATGTGGAGAGACAAACTCTATCTAATATTAATAACACAAACATCTGGACATCATCAAAATTGCAACTGTGTGTAAGGGTCATGGCATTGGCTTTGTATTTCAGTTTCTAGTTTATTGCAGACTGATTAAGTTGTGTTTGAAAATTTTATGAACAATTTTGTTTTTCCACCCACCAAACCCCATCCATACACCTTCAAAACAGTCTTGACAAGGGGAACATCTCAGTTGTTAACCAGTGATTTCAGCTAATCGTCAAAAAGGTGTGATTTATGTAGTTTTTCTATAATTTTGTCAATGGCTTCTGTGATTTCGATCATGTGTGGTTCCGATAGTCCTACGTAATGTATATTGTCATTAAGTTGACTCAATGCTATATCAATGTATTTACAGCTGTGGATGAATTTCTTTCATGTTTAGATACCGTCATCAAAGTGTTATCTACATCTCATTTTATGAGCTAGTTCTTAAGATTTTGTTTTGCATTCTTTGTTATGGGACTAGGTATATATTTCAATCCTTTGCCTAAAAGTAATATTTCGGCATTACTGAGTTCTGTGTTTGTAAATAATTCAACATATTTTAGAGCATTTTCATTTGAAACATCTCATTATTTTAAGACATTAGCAAACGAATACCGAAGAAAAAGGATAGAAAGGGGAAAATCTATCATGCAACACAAAGGGAGACATCATGACATAGATAAAAAAACAAAAACAAACAAACAAAAAACACACACACAAAAAAAACATAAAAAAAACAACAAAAACAGCAAAAATGGCCCAGAACGCCACAAAACGAGACCCACACGAAAGGTATGGCATGATCTGCTCCAGGAGTGGCTCTTCACATTTTATTGTCTCTTCTACGATGGCAAGGGGGGGGGGCACTTATTGTTCGGTCTGACCGTCCATTCGTCCGTCGCAAGTTAGGTTTAAATAAAAACAACAACAAAAAAATAAAAAAAATAAAAAACAAACAAACAAACAAAAATCATAATAATAATTTATCCTTTCTACCAACTTCATGCTTCACTGATCATGGAAAAAGGGGGTGGGGTGGTATGAGGTTTACCCTTAGGTTTAAGTTTTTTTCTGTTAAGGATGTACGTTTTTATCATGAAATTTTACATAAATGCACAAATTGGGTATGATGAAGCAAAAATCATAATAAAAATTAATCATTAGTTCCAACTTCATGCTTTACTAATCATGGGAAAAAGGGGGTATTTTGAGGTTTACCTTCAGATTGATGTTTTTTTTTCTGTGAAAGATGTATGCTTTTATCATGAAACTTTATATATATATATACATGAATATACATTAAACAAAAATCATAATGATTTACCCAAGCCACCAACTTCATGTTTCACTGATCACGGAAAAAGGGGATGGATTTAGGTTTATCCATAAGTTTAAGTTTCTTTTCTGCGAAGTAACCTAATAAATAAAATAACCATTTAATTAAACAGAAATTATAATAAAAATGTATCCATGTAACTAAATTCATACTTTACTGGGCAACAATTATAGAATTTTTGTTGTCGTTGTCGTTGTTGGAAATCCCACCTATTTGTTTAGGTGCACCCTCCAACACTACATCTTGAGGTAAAAAAAAGTTCCTTGGGGGACGACCACTGGATTTTTTGGGGGCTTGGAAGATTTGTTCGGATCAGAATATTTATTTTCGAATTTTTGCGGGTCAGAAATCTTATTTTTCGCCGCTTCGCAGCCAGAAAATGTATTTTATATATAACATACTAAAGAATCTGGGGACAGATTATTTTTTTTTAATTTTCTACAGGTTTATATGTAAAAAGAAAAATGATACCATATATTTTTCAAAATAGTTGTTAGATTTGACATTTTCTCCGTTAGAAATTGCTTTTAAACCGGATCATCTTAAAAGTTTTCAGTATCGGAGAAAAAAGTCATCAAATGCTGGAAAATCTTGGTAAATGGCAATTTATCAGGAATTAACTTATTTTTATTTATTTCAAGAAATCGAGATCAGAATCATGACAACATAATGCAATCGAGATTATGCTTTATTTAATAGCTGTACATGATAATCATCCTACCTAAGAATAAAAGATCAAAGAATTTATTTTCAATCTCATTGCTTAAAGATCAGAAATAACTAATTTATTGCACAATAATAAATCATCGACTATGTTTCCGTTAAGTAAACATGATAAAATTGTTTAATCTTATAGCCACGAACGATTTTAACCTCTTAGCAATTACCACTTAAAAGCAATACTTCGTTTTGTGAAAAATTATAACTTTCTTCTGTGGAAACAATTATATGATAATTGAGAAATGACAGATGTGTTGACTTTTGAAGACATCAGGGATTTCAATATGCACTCGATATTCTCAGAATTTCATTTTGAAATTTGTAGTACACTAGAGTCAAGTTAAAAATGCACTGAAAAGACAAAAGTTGAACAACATCAGATATCTTGCTAGAAATTTATAAACAATAAGTCGAGACTTCTGCGGGTGGACTCTCAGTCACCGAGGGTATTCACCAACACCAATTACGAGAAGCCAGTACTTCAATGCTTTTCCGAAACCGATTATATTCAGAAATTTGAAAACTTCGTTGAAAACTAAGGGTTACCTCCCCCATCGAAAGCTCTGGCATTAGCTGTTTTTCTTTTCCCATTTTGATCCCTTTTCATTCGCCGTCTTTTAGCTTTTACATCTTTCGGTTAGGACCTCCAAATGTTATTTGATCCTCACTGATAGACATAGACATATTAAGTCGTCGAGTTGACTATGTTCTCTTTCAGTTCTTGTAGATCTTCGGTTCCTGGTTTTCCAAATGTTTTGATTGGGTCTGCATTGAAGATACATAACTTGCTTCTCCTTAAGTCACAATTGTGTTTTACCTTAATATGAATTTATTTAAGGTAGCTCACTCTTCACATTTTTGAATTTGTGTCAGATTTCGGATCTCCTCTGGTTTTCTGCAGTTCAATGACTTAAAGAGTTTTGCACACGAACCCCCACTTTTTATTCCAGGGTCAAATTCAGATACCTGGCAAGTTTTATAACAGTCTTGATATAACTTCCTAGCTTTGAGACAAAAATAGTCATGATATTAAAAATTAAGGGGAAATCCAGCGAAATCCATTTCCCACCAGTTTTTAGAGTCTTCTATATATGTTAAAAGCACAAGGACCTATATATTTCTTTTTACAATTTCATAAAGTCTATAATGCGCAATCAATTTAAATAGTTTTCAAGAAATCCTTGATATAAACAGCATCATGAGTGAGCCTCCTTAATACGAAATTTAATTACTCGACTTAAACTTGTGACATGAACAATTACAATTCCCACTGAATTAAACCATATTTCTGAAGTATGAATGATAATGTGTTGGTAAGGTGAGCTGCAAAGGTAGAATGAAAGATGATTTTCATCACTGTTGGCATTCGGAATCACATATTCTACCTTTGCAGCTCACCTTACCAACACATTATCATTCATATTATATAGAGCTGCGTGCAACACTATTTTCTATATATTTCTGAAGTATATGTGTATAAATCCATGAAAATAATCTTAAAGTTTGAAAAAAACTTATTATTATTTCCTACCTGATGTGATTTTGATTAATGGTAAAAAAGTGCAGTTATTGGATTACAACTGCATCGAAAAATAAGGCAATAAAAGGTGAAATATTTGAAATTTTAGACAGAGAAGGGTGTTTTTGCAAAATTGTCCAGTGCTCAAGAGTTGTATTAAACATATTTTGAATACCGGATGGTATGTTATAATAAGTAGTATTCTGTCATAGGGATTTTTCTACATATACTTCTGAGCTTCAGACTATGCTTTTTTCCGCTGATGTTGCGTTTGTGAAACTGATATGAAAAAGAAAGGAAATGGGATAAATGTCCAGGAGACACATATACAGATTAAAACGACCCAAAACAAAGCATCTAGAGGTCACCGTACGGTCTTCAACAAAGTGAGGAACCTCACACCATATAGCAAGCTCTGTTTATTACGATAACATTGCTACAGTTTCTTTTTTATGTGACACCAAAGATGTCTAAGTTGTCTCTGGTAAGTTTGCTCCGATTAACAAATGCACTTTATTTTAAAAGCCTTGATGTATTTTCTCTTAGTACAATATCTGGGATGGTAGCTTAGAGGAGAAAGGAATTTGTCTCTCCTACAGTGTGGAGTNAGAGAATTTCTCATATGGATGCACTATTTAGCATTTTTATTTTTTGTACCATCAAATTGTTATTCTGGCCACTTGTTTATTGTGCCCACAACTTATAATTTCATGATGCCAAGTTTTCCTACTTTTGACGCGAGGAGTGCCCTGTGGTTGTTTAAGTGTTGTGATTTTCTTCTGTTTGTTTTTTGTTTGGCAACGGATGACTTCCGTTCGAACTGGTGGTAGGAATCGCCAGGGACTTACTATGAGGAATGAGCAAAGCTCATTGTTGAAGGCTTCATGGTGACTTCAAGATAAAGAAGAACAAGAAAAACGTTGTTCCATTGCTTTGGTTTGCCATTTGGTTGTAGAGATTTGGTCATTTACTTCATATCTTAATAGAGTATTAAAGTAAATGAAAGTGAAAACAATTATTTTGATAAGAACACATATTGTTTTTTATTTTCAATTAAACTTAATAAATATAAAAGATATTTTATTTTTTTTAAAAGAAAGTATCTCCAGGATTCTTAAAATGTACTTATTATTTTTTATTTCAAAATTTGATAGCATTTTATATCAAATACATCTCCTGTTATAATTAAAGTATCCTTATTATTTTACTTGATATCTTTTCTTTCCTTATCGTTGTTTTTCCTTATTAATATGGACTGGTTCCTGTCAATTTCAATTTTCAAGTATTTCATTGTTTAAATGTACTTTTTGGTTATTATAGAGTCTTTACTAAAATCTTGTACAATTTCAGCTGCCTTTCTGCTTTTGTAAGCCGTCAGTTGTTATTGCACATTATTTGCTGCAGAAAATATCTATATCATAACAATATTGTAAAATTTCTAAAGTGTCAAATAGATTTTGAAATATTGGTATGAAAAGTGACTTCGAGATGGAGAACAACAATAAAACCGTTGTTACTTTGCTTGTTTTTGCCATGTATTTATAGAGACTTTGTCTCATGTGCATTTACTCCATATCCATTCATTCACCATGCAAACATGCAAACATGCAAACATTAATAATTTGGTAGCAGACAATATATTTTTACATGGTATGCATGTTTGATGGTGATATTCAATACTGATGAAAACTCATAAGACAAACTGAAATTTTCAATCCACAAATTTGCTCATTGGATTATTTGACATTTATGATAAATATAAACAAAGAAATGCTAATTTTGTATTTTGTAATGTTACATGTAATAGAATAAAAGTAATCAATTTGATTTGATAATTTTACAACGTAGAATTTCAATTTGAAAGATCACAAATAGCTACTTGTTTGCTCCTATTACGTGTCTCTAGCAAACCTAGTTTGGAATTTCTGCTATTATATTTCTATATTTTTTGTAATGCTTGTTTTGTCATGTTTATGAAAACGTTGTCTTTTATTTCTCTTGTCTTATTTTAACGATTTCGTATACTGAAAAAAAAACATGGACTACTGGCAGCATACCTTGGTGAACATGTGTTTAACCAAGTTATTTATTTATGTCGCTTTTTGTAATTTTGTTTTTTTGCTGTTTTGCTATCGTTTAATTTTAGTTTGCTTTAGCTTCATGCTTATGCTTTGGCTTTATAATTTTGCTTGGCTTGGATTGAGCTACATCTATTTTTTCTTCTTCTTGGAAATTAAAATTTTAAATTTTTATCCAAATTTTTAAATGCTCTGCTGTAATTGATTCAATATGATTGTAATCTCTTGTTTATTTTAACTTTTAAATAAGTCTTATTTATATGCTCTTTTTTTTTATCACTAAATCTCATTAATTTTAGACATATTTGCTGATCATGCTGTATGCTTTTATGTAGTGCTTTATGTTTTATGTGTGCATGATTGTCTTTGTTGTGTTTAATGCTTGTCATTATGTCGGTTTTAAAAGCTCTACAGAGCTTATGTTTGTTTGTTTGTTTTATGTTTTACCGACTTTAAATAAATTTTACTTGACTTGACTAGACTCGGGCGGGGAAGTTCACTAAAATTGTCTCCCCTGTAAATTTGTTTACCTGCCATCTCCTCAAGTGATGACACAGCCACGGTAAAAAAAAATCAAATTTCTGATCTTTGCTGTATTTCTTTTACATTTCACATACTATGTATCTGCAACAATCGCTGTACGGAACAGATATATGAGAAATATATAAATGTCGTTGATTAATTCATAAAACATTATTTTAAAACCAACTCCGATCTTATGGTCAAAACTCTGATAATAAAGAAAAAAATCTAGCCACCCTCAGAGGGCATTGGCGGAAACAAAATTTAGGAGTATAATTAAATATATAATTATGCATCGTCTAAACCATATGAAACTGATTTCTGCATATGGCCTTTTTCAGGATCCACTTTTTCAAGTTTTAAAGTAGGGAGAAAATGGACTTTTCATTGTATTTTTAACTCGCGAGTGATTTGTACTCACTGTGAAATTAATATATGAGGCAATCAAAGGGGAATGTATTACTTTTAAGTATTTTCACTTCGTTAAATTTCAAGATTTTCGGAAACGTGTTAATTAGTATTTGAGGTGTAATATAAGGGTGGTTACTATTTGGTATTCTTTTAGAGAGATTTGTTGACAGTTTTCTATTTTTTACAAAGTTGATTCCCGAAAGAAACCTCAGAAAGAATGCAAAGGAGGTAAAAATTCGATCGTGTTTGAACTTTTATTCTGGAGAAACGCTACAAGGGCGGATATAAAAATTTGCACATGGATGAACAGGGGTATTGGCAATCCGTATACAAATTTTTGTAAAAATCTAAAGATGGCCTTTTTGGGGATCCACTTTGAAACACAGACACTAAATTGATCTTTTATGCCGATCTGTGCATCGTATATGCATCTGTGCGTTTACCTGCGGCAATCTACGTTGTTTTCATATAAATTCAAAATAAAGGAATGAAAAATATCGGTATTGTTTTCATTGGAAATAACTTTAATAATTGTGCATCTATGGTAAACAATCCAAAAAGTAAATCTCTACCTCATTTAAACGAGAGCTCAATTTCTATTGTTCTATTTCAACCACTTCCCCGCCTGTACTGGGTCAGTCTTTGGCTAGAAACCAAAGTGTGAAGGATAAATTTTTGATATTCGTAGATGCGAAGTTGCGAAGAAGTATTCAAAGTTACCAACGTCACTTTTTTGTCGATGTATGGGTCTCAAAACAAAGAGAAAGCGACAAAACAGTTCACGATTTTTGCCCAGGATCCGCTTCTGATGGTATTGTAGGGTCTCAATGACAGGTTCTTTTTCTGAATTCCTATCAATTTTTCTTGTTTTTCCTGTTGGGGTAAAAAAATATTTTACAAAGATTCTGAAAGAGGCCACCTTTTTCCGTTTCCGTTACAGCTGGCTGTTTTTTTTTCAGTGGTTCCCGCTTCACGCTTGAGATCCTTTCCCGTTTTCATGTGCTCTTTTTTGCTACAAACCCATTTCGCTCTTACTTTAAAAAGGCCAATCACACTTCCCGCTTATACCCCATCGTGACCCACTATTATTTGACATGTGACAGCTGCACCCGCATATCCACCTTTCAAAAAATGACCATTTTTGTCAATACTTCTTCTGAAATTAAAGAAAAATCCTGAAAGAGTTTACTATTCCTGGAATCCCCCTCGAACTGCAACAGTGCATGAGAAGTTAAGCAATGTTATATTTTAAGGTAGGTAGAGTGTGAAATAATAAGACTCCAGAACTTTGGAAACATATAAAGGTAAGCCCATGGAAGTTATAACCAATAAGTGTAATGATTCAACAGAAGAGCCGAGACAAAAATGTAAAACTAGATTACATTCTATAAATGTATTTGATAATAACGAAAGTGATTTACTGTGAAGTGTACACCTGTGTTTTTGCAAAGCAATGTAAATTTTACAAAAATGCCATGCTTGGATTTCATTAATTAAAAAAACATTTAGTTAAGATAGACAGACGTAGAAACAGAAAAGATAGGCTTTAAGTGCCCACATCTCACTATTTTATAACGCCAAGTTTTCTTACATTCGACTTGATGAGTGCCCTGTGTTTGTCTATATGTTGTAGTTGTCCACTAGCTTAAGACACTAGTGCTTTTGTCGGGCAAAGGATGACAGTGATTGTAAGAGCACTTTGCCAGTTTAATTGATGTTTGTTGACAATCCCGTACCCATGACCAAGAAAGACAATTAGCAAAGAATTCCGCTTAAACCGATGCTAGGGGCCGTCTTGAACTTACTATGAGGTATGAGAAAAGCTCATTGTTGAAGGCCTCATGGTGACTTCAAGATGAAGAACAACAATAAAAGCGTTGTTCCTTTGCTTGTTTTTACCATGTATTTGTAGAGACTTTGTCTCATGTGCATTTACTCCATATTCTTTTATTCGCCATTGAAGAGAAATAACTGCAGAAGCAGGTCAAATTGGAATTGTTTGCCTGTAGGATGATTGTACTTGTATATTTAGGGGCCAGCCATTTAACTTGAAAAAGGGGGGTATGTTTTTGTTTTATTCTCTGCAGAATTTTTTCAAAAAAAAATTAAAAAATTGACTCATATCAACAAAATATTTTTTTTCAAAATTAGCATCATTTTTGGACAGAAAGCCTCCTTCAGAATATTCTGATTCATCAATTTTGCTGCCAATTTTTTTTTTTTTCACATAAAATCAACTTCCTGGAGATGGGATGTTTTCTACTTGACATTTACCCAATTTCCTCTCTTTTTCATATTAAACTTTTTTTGGGGGGGACCCATAGCCCATCCCCCTTTTTAATTTAAATGGTCGGTCCTTCAACCGAAAAAATCATGAAAAACACAATCAGGGTTATCACATAACTCTATGCTCAGTTTACTTATATATTATTTGCTTTTACTGCATTATTCCTCTTTTCCCATTCCACAAATAGTTTTCTCAACTCCAGGCATTATCGATTTCACCTGAAAGCTGGTCAAAATGCCCCTTGCCCAAAAGAAACCTTCCCTACTTGTCAAGTTTGTACATTTCTCAATCATATCAATGTGTAAGCGTACTTTCTTTCCGGTGTGCAGAATTTCAAAGTATGTAAACAACCTATTGTATTTCTACCTCGGTGTTTATGCCGTCACGGTCATTATTTCATTCTGATTGTTCAGTTAGATGTTATGGATATTCTACCCTAGTGCATTTTATCCAAAAGGAAGGAATACACTGCCGGAATAAATACCCTGTTACAAATGTACTTGAGAAATACAGAAACGGTTAATGACAAGTGGGGAAGATAGTCAGTGCCAAGATGAGTATATTTCCCTGAACCAAGAAACATAACTGTTATAAGACAAATATTTATGGACATATGTGGTACTGTTATTATTCCCGTCTTGGAGGACTACAGTAAATCGTCACTGACGTCAGAGACAGTGCACAACTTTTTAATCTGACAAAGGCAAATTATGCATGTACGGTTAACACAGTGATGCTTAGAGTGTCACATTCCGTGTACCCAATGTCACGACTGATTAGTGAATGTAATATCCGCAAATTATGGATAATTCGCCAAACATTATGTCTTCTTATCGTCTGCTTACATTCCGGCATCAACAAACTGATTTCTCAACTGGTTCCTGAGCACTGTTCTTCGTAGGGGAAGTTAAAAAAAAGAATAATACTCCAATGAATCTTAGTTCATTATATTTTTATTAGATTTTTATAGAATTTTTTCGAACGTTGTTTCCGTGATTGTTGAAGCAGATATAATTACGGTCAGTAGAGATTTGATTTGATCATGTGACAATTAATCTCAACTCCAAACGGTTGTAATATTAATTATTTAAATATAATGTTATTTTAAAAAGTAGATGCATCGGTTAATTTCCTAATATAGCGGTAGGAGTTTAAGATTTGATATTTATCTAAAACTGTCCTATTTCCTAATTTCACGTTAACGTTTTGGACTTTGGTTTCGAGAGTGTCAGAAAATTTTTTCATTTCCGGTAGCGAAAATTTCAAGGGACCATCACTACTACCATAGGAGCGAGCTTCGATCGCTTATAAATTTCATATTCATTAAATTTTGGTATTGGTATACTAGCAATTACAACAGCAATTTACTAATTTCATATTATTTCTCTTAAAGCTTAACTGTAGTATTGTTCATAAAAAATAAAATCGATACTAATACAATGGATGTTCTATTATTTAAAGACATTTATACACTGCCGCTGACCTGAGACTGGAAGCCTTAAATTGTAAAAAAAAAATCCAGGGAAAAAAATTACAAAAATTGCAACAAAAAATGCATGAACCAGAACTGATTTTTCTTTAAATTTGAAGGTGCTATATGCTTTGCATCTCTGACAGTGTTAAAATATCAACATTTATATATTTTTAAGCATTCTATAATTCAAAGGAAATTAAGAATATGATACCAATTTTGGTCAAATATCATGTATCAGAAGAATGCTAAATAATATGTTTTGAAGTTTATATCTCTCTGTAAAGAAGTTCAAATTAGCTTAAAATGATAAAGAAATTGGAAATCAATGAAATATAACAATAGTTTACCTTCAGTGAAGTGCTGCCAATAAAAATAAAAGGTTTATAAAGAGGAGGTAACTCCATCTTTTTGAGATATGGCTTTTTAAAAAAAAATATTTAAAAATAGAGTACGGGCATTTTGTTCATTTTTTTTGCAGTAATTATATTAGAAATATATTTTCCTTATTTTAGATAGTAATTTTTAGGGTGTATATTGCTTTTTTCAGTTTTTCCTAAAAAATTATAATTTTCAAAAAAAAAATCTATACCGAATATTGCCTCATTTTCTATTAAATATGAATATACACAATCTTCATTATGTCAGTAACAATAATCATTTGCATTGGAAATCTTCTGGTAGTTGTGTTAGTCACAAAAGCCCGTAATTGAAGGGTAGTTGAAG
>MJUU01051429.1:36338-53014 GCA_002080025.1 Modiolus philippinarum | reverse complement strand
GCGTGAAATGAATGGTGCAGAAGTCAGAGATCAAGGATATGTTCATCATAGCAGATAGGACAATTGGGATAGTGATGGAGAAAACTGTTTAATAAATGTTGACAAAAATAATGTTTTGAATATTTGTTGTCTTAATGTAAATGGTTTGATATCAAAACTAAGAAATCCTGACTTTTTGAATTTTCAAAAAAATATATGATATTTTGATTTTACAAGAGACTAAAACAGATAATTTAGATCATCTTCAGTTACCAAGTGGTTATAGCTTTAAAGCTAAACACAGAGTTAAATGTACAAGAAAATCAGGAGGAATTGTAATTGTTAATAAAAATGATTTTGAAAAATTTCTTGAATTTTCTGATACTAACTCAAATTTTGTTCAGTGGATGCGCATTGATAATTCATTGTTGAACTCTGATAAAAATTTAGTTATTGGTTGTTTATATATCACTCCTGAAAACACGAAATATTCATCCCCAGATGCATTAATGATATTGAGTCTGAGATGTTTGATATTGTGTAAGAAGGTGAGCATATTGGATTTTTAGGTGATTGTAATGCAAAAACAGGTAAATTACTGGATTTTGTTGAGACAACAGATTCTTTATTTAATGTTTTTGATTTAGAAAATGATGTAGATTTGATTGAGTATATGTATGATTATGAAAATTTGGTAAAACATGGTGTTAAATTATCAAGAAATAGCTCCTGTAAAGGTCGACCGAATAATTATGGTCATAAACTATTGGATTTATGTAGAAAAAATAATATTTATATAGTAAATGGCAGAGTAGGACAGGATAAATTGACGGGTGCTTGTACTTGTCAGGGTGTCTCACTTGTTGATTATTTTTTGGCGTCATCAAATTTATTTCCTCATATTAAAGAATTTGAGGTTAACGAATTTTGTCCGATACTTTCAGATGTTCATAATCCGGTACATATTAGCCTCAAACTTCGCGAATCGCATAACGACAACGTATATACGCAAAATAATAACTCAAACGCACGGGCGCGAAATTGGGTTGAAGAAAAATCTGATGATTTTATAATGAAGCTTTTTTGTCGAATCCGGTTTTTGTGGATATTTGCAAGGTGGTTGATAATATCTATCAACAACATGAGCGGGGTGAAATAGTTCCAACGGAGGCGTTGAATAAAACAATTAATGATATTGGTACGATCTTTGATGATAATGCCAAGCATGTTTTGGGAACAAAGCGTCCTATGAAAAAGCGTGAAACGCGAAATGATACACCATGGTTCGATAATAATTGTAAAACTAAGCGTGAAAATTTCCATAACGCAAGAAAAAAATATAACACAAATAAATGCGTTTTAAACCGTGATCATATGTATAGCGCAAGTCTCGACTATAAAGCGCAGTTGAGCAAATCATTCAACGGGTTTCAGAATAACGCTATGAAAGAGATAAGAGGGGCGTCTAAACATAACCCGAGGAAGTTTTGGAATATTTTACGTAAATGCTAAAATAGCTCGCGCAAATCTACCGTTGACGTACCACTTAATGATTTATATGAATACTTTAGAGATTTGAATTTTAGTAATGATAACGAGACAATGGAATAGAATATTACTGTAGATTCGGACATTTGGATCGTTTTTTGAACTGTCCAATCTCGGCGTCGGAAATCGAGGAAACAGTTAAAAATCTAGCACGAAATAAAGCAGCTGGTATTGATTGTATAAAAAACGAGTATATTAAAAATACAATTCAAGTAATGTTGCCGGTTTATGAAAAATTGTTCAACATGATTTTGGACACAGGCTTAGTTCCCGACGAATGGACAAAAGGCGTCATAAATCCTATTTGCAAAAACAAAGGGGATCCATCGGACCCCAGTAATTATAGGCCGATCAGCCTAGTAAGCTGCTTCAGTAAGGTGTTTACTAGTATATTAAATAATAGACTAGCTTCATATGCTGATGAAGTACAACTTATTTCCGAATCCCAAGCTGGGTTTAGAAAGGGTCACTCAACGCTTGATAATATATTTATACTTCATTCGTTAGTTAACCTTTATCTTACCAACAAGAAACGGCTTTATTGTACATTTATCGATTCTAGTAAAGCCCTCGATAAGGTCAATAGAAGCTGTTTGTGGACAAAGCTACTTAAAAGTAATATTTCCGGTAAATGTTCCAATTTTACAAAAAAATATGTATCAGGATATCAAATCTTGTGTGCTGAAAGATGGCGAAAACTCCGATTTCTTTTCATGTAACATAGGCGTTCGACAAGTGGGAAATTTATCGCCGTTTTTATTTGCGGTGTTTCTAAACGACCTTGAAACGTTTTTTGAAAATTCAGAATTATTATAACTTACAATGATAAATTCATTTTTTAGTGAAAAACTAGATATGTATATGAAAAATTTCTTATTGTTATATGCAGATGGTACCTAACTCTTCTCAGAGACATTTGATGGTATGCAAAATTTGTTAAATGTGTTTAATAATTATTGTAATGATTGGAAACTAGCAGTAAATGCTAGTTAAACAAAAGTTGTCGTTTTTTTCAAGCGCAAATACATACCTGAGAAAAAGCTTGAACTTGACGGAATTGAATTAGATTATACTGACGATTACTCATATTTGGGAATATTATTTCATTAAACAGGCAATATTGAAAATGCAAAGAAAAAGTTAATACAGCAATCTCAAAAGGCATTATATGCTGTTTACTATAAAATTAGGAATCTTCAATTACCTATTGATATTCAATTAATGATCTTTGATGCATTTGTTGTTCCTTTTCTGCTTTATGGTAGTGAAGTTTTGGGTATTGGAAAGAATGACAATATTGAAAAGGTGCATCTTCAATTTTTGAAAAGAATATTAAATGTTAGAATTAGTACTCCAAATTTTTTAGTGTATGGAGAACTTGGTCGACATCCACTCAATATCAACATTAAGATAAGAATGCTCTGTTTTTGGAGTAGACTATTGTCAACTGAAAAATTGTCCTCTAAAATATATAAACTGATGTTTAAATTATACACTGATGGTAACAGTGATTTATTGTTTGTTAAGAGCATTAATCAAATTTTTGATAGCATTGGCCTAAGTTTCATCTTTAGAAATCAGATTCCATTTAATGTAACATGGATTAAAACAAACGTAAGACAGATTCTTGTGGATCAATTTGTTCAAAACTGGAGAAGCCAAATTGCGCACTCCTCACGAGGTCACCTTTATTCTAATTTTAATTAAGATTTTTGTTTAGAGCCATATCTTATCCGTCTTAACGACAACCATCAAAAGTATGTTACCAAAATCAGAGTTAGTAACTTGAGAATTCCTATTGAAACTGGTCGATGGAATAATATCGACAAAAATCTGAGAAAGTGTACCAAATGTTCAAAAGATGCAATTGGTGATGAACTCCACTATTTGTTTATCTGCTCAAACCCTGATGTTATCAATTTGAGAACAAAATATATTCCAAATTATTATCTAAAAAAATAGTAGTGTCTAAAAAATGTCTGGTATGCTATCATTTTGCAACACTGAATTGTTAAAAAACCTTTCATTTTTTCTGAAAGGATTAAGTCGTCTGTTCCCTTGAATGTCATCCCTATCCCCCGTGTTTTTTTGCATGGTTAAATTATGTTTACCTTATGTATCTGTACTTATATATGTATATTTGTATGTAAAATTATATGCTCATGTTGCACAATAGTGCCTGAGTTTGATTAATAAAATCTTGAATCTATACTTGGCATAAGCGTAATTACGGTTCTCAATTACTTTACAGTTTGGATAAGCATGTTGTTTCAAGCTCAAATTTTAATTTTGCTTCTCATTTATTCTCATTTATTCACAATTGTTTATTGTCTTGTTAGCCCTGACAATTACAATCTTGATAATCGCTGAAATGTAAATATGAAAACTACACAAAGAGATACCTTGTTGTACTTCTGAATGTCAAAATTTATTTAAGTTAGCATTTTAACATTACCAATGGTGAATAAAATGGATATGGAGTAAATGCACATGAGACAAAGTCTCTAGAAATACATGGTAAAAAAACAAGCAAAGAACCGACGCTTTTATTGTTGTTCTTCATCTTGAAGTCACCATGAGGCCTTCAACAATGAGGTTTGCTCATACCTCATAGTAAGTTCAAGACGGCCCCTAGCACCGGTTTAAGCGGAATTCTTGCTAATTGTCGAGCAACGCTACATCCATGTCTTTCTTGGTCATGGGTGCGGGATTGTCAACAAACATCAATTAAACTGGCAAAGTGCTCTAACAATCACTGTCATCCTTCGCCCGACAAAAGCACTAGTGTCTTAAGCTAGTGGACAACTACAACATATAGACAAACACTGGGCACTCATCAAGTCGAATGTAAGAAAACTTGGCGTTATAAAATAGTGAGATGTGGGCACTTAAAACAGGTGGTCTGGATTACATTTCGAAAATTACAATTAATTGGCAATGATTATTTTGCGCAAACAAGTTCTTTGCAGTCATTGTTCTGTCAATAAAATATTGAATATTGTGTTACCAAATAATAAACTAATTTAGGATGTTCCAGTAATCGTGTAAAAATTTCTAAGACAGTATTGTTTCATAAAAACGTGATTTTTTGAGGGTAAAATTACTCAGATTGTTTCTTATGGTGTTTTTCGATACATCGGCAAACGAATACCGAAGCAAGAACGAGGAAAGGGGGAATTCTAAATACAAAAAATACCGAAGTTGCATAAAAAACAGTAAATTTCGTTATGCTGTACACGTGTTTCAAGGAGTTATCTCTCATCAGCAGCATTAAAATCAAATAATATGGAAAGTCATAACCAAAAAGTTGTCCAGAAAGAAGTACTGATTTCCAAAAAATATCGAAATTGGAAGCCAAATCCAGTACCAAGGACATCTACCGAGTGCCATACACGGAATGAAGCCTCAGTATTTTTAAGTGGTTAGAATTTTGATAACATCAGTAAATTTCTATAACACGCAAGGTAAAATTTTCATATCGGAGAAGTCTGACTATTGGGCTGGTGAGTACCCTCGAGGACCTCTGGTCCACCAGTAGTGGCATCGGCCCAATGGTTCAAAATACAAAAAATACCGAAGTTGCATAAATAACAGTAAATTTCGTTATGCTGTTAACGTGTTTCAAGGAGTGACCTATTATCAGCAGCATTACAATCAAATAATATGGAAATCCATAACCCAAAATTTTTCCTGAAAGAAGTACTCGATCATTTCCAAAAAATATCGAAATTGGAAGCCATTTCTAGTACCAAGGACATCTACCGAGTGCCATACATGGAATGAAGCCTCAGTATTTTTAAGTGGTTCTAAAATCATAAATCCAAAACCACGGCAATTCACATCCATGTTTTGGTCATACTGTCTCAATTCGTGTTGCTGTGAATTGCCGTGATTTTGGATTTATGATTTTAGAATTTCCCCTTTCCTCGTTCTTGCTTCGGTATTCGTTTGCCGATATATCCAACACGAATTGAGAAAGTATGACAAAGAAAAATCAAATAAACAAAAATGAACAAGAACGCCACACAACTAAAGCACTTGCAATGTGAACCCCTATAAAAACTGAGGTATCATCAGGTGCTCCGGAAGGGTAAGCATGATCTGCTCCACGCGTGGTAACCGTCACACTGCCAATGAAAAGTCCGGTTTTGTCACAGTCGGTGTTAGTCAGTCCGGATCTACCCAAAGATATCTGTTCTCATTTGTGAAATAGAAACATTGTAACTAACGGTCTGTCAAATCGTGGTGACGACCGTAAAACTTCTGTAATGACAATTGCAACAGTGACTGAACTTACCCTTGATGTACAAAATTTTGAGACAGTAATTTTGCTCTGTTGACAAAATCGCTGTACAAACTACAGGCACGGCAATAGCGAATGAGTTGTGAAATGCACATGCCATATGCCGGAGATGTGGGAATATTACTGTTAAAAAACGGGAAGATCACTATTGGACAGTCGAAATCATCACGCTTGTTAGTAAAGTTTTGCTTTCAGACGTCCAGAGTTGTCAATGTAGATGTATATGTCCAGGTATGATGCTGATGATGGTGTATCAGTGGTCTCTTTAATTTCGAGTTCATTTGGGTATACAAGATGAAGATTATACTTAAACTAAGAATTGTTCAATGAAAGAACAGCATCTATATAACGGAAACTGGAATTAAAGGATTTGGCTAGCTTATTGTCTTTTTTTCTGAACTAGCCCTTGTATGAACCATTATTCGAATAATGAAACCAAAGAGAAGATCAATGGGTAAAAACAATCTTTATGCATTTCAATTAAAAAGAGACTGTCGGTTTATATCTTATTACATAACTTTTAGTCAAACGCCCTTTTAATAAAGATCTCATCGGTGTGCTGAAAGAAATGATTTTGTTGATATTATTCCGTGGGCTGGAATTAATTTCCTTGCATCCCCGCTTCCGAACCAGACCGATATTTATGTCGCCCCTGACGTAGTCGGGACGACATATTGTTTTTTGTCCGTTTCTTTATTATTATTAAGTCTCCCAAACAAAGTTTGGGAGACTTATTGTTTTTGTTGCGTTTCTTATTAAGTCTCCCAAACGAAGTTTGGGAGACTTATTGTTTTTGTTGCGTTTCTTATTATTATTCTTCTTTCCCTTTCTTCTCGTCCACAATGAACTTGTCCGCACAAAATCTCAGAAACCATCAGACGTAGAGCTTTCAAATTTTGTAGCATATTATCCCCATGTATCTAGATGTGCAATCATTAAAAATTTTTTGAAAGAGGGTCCATTAAGGGTACATTTGAGGGACTCAAAAAGGGGTGGGGTCGTCCTATAGTAACCCTATGGAAAATTAAATTTTGAATGATTTTCATCATACTCTTCACTGTTTCTCAAAAACTATTAACACTAGCTCCATGAAACCTCATCAGAAAGGTTATGGTCATGTAAGAAAGGGTTCCACAGCATTAGAAATTTCAAAATAACTACCGTTGCCATGGAAACCATGCCAAAAAATGGAAATTTCGGGAAAATAGTAGTTTTTGATGAAAATAGTATTTTTAATTACAGCAATATGTATTTCTTAGATTATATGTTACGGCACATATTGTCGCCCCTGCACATATTGTCGCCGGCGACAATATGTGCAGCCCTAAGCGGCACATATTGTCGCCGGCGACAATATGTGCTGGACATTAACGGCACATATTGTCGCCGGCGACAATATGTGCCGGTTTTGTCAATGTCATTTAAGCGTCATTGGAGGCGACAATATGTGCCGTATATATCGGCACATATTGTCGTCACACAAAATTTATGATTTACGAAATATGCGGTTGTTTTTAAATATTGTGATCGTCTTCTTTTAGTCCTTTTGTCGGGAAATGGATGACAGCGACTGTAAGAACACTTTGCCAGTTAAGTTTGTTTTTTTACGATCCCGCATCCATAGATCAAGGATGTAGCGTTGCTTGACAATTAACAATGAATTCCGCTCAAACCGGTGCTAGGGGCCGTCTTGAACTTCCTATGAGGTATAAAACTCATTCTTGAAGGCCTCATAGTGACTTCAAGATTAAGAACAACAATAAAAGCGTTGTTCCATTGCTTAGAACCGATTCAATAAATGTGTCCCTGGGCGTTCCTACTGACAGTGTTAATCCAATCAAAATCCAGGTGTATTGTAAGCCGTGATCTGACTGGATTTCACATTAGAATCGAGTAACAACATTTTACTATCAATGCGTGACATATATTGAAATTCGTGTAATCGTGTAATCATTTGGATTATATGGCGAACACTTTAGTGTTGAGGAATTTGAAATTTCAAAATGCATTTAATTGTGCAATGACTAGTCTTGATACAATAATACAAAATCATTCATAATATCACGCCATTTGACCCTGTCGACAATATCAAGCGGGGGCACATTTATTGAATCGGCCCAACTTTGAGAACTGAATTATAAAGATGAAGGTTAATTGTGCTAGAGATCAACCAGTTCAGCAAAATGCAGTCTAAACAATCTTATTAAAGCCGTATACATACAGCTGAACTATATCTGGACTATGAATATTTACCCGCTGCAGAATACAATATGGTCACAGATACTGATTTTTACCAGATAGATATTATGCCATTTCAATTTTCGAAATTTGATTATTTCAAAGCAGTCGTGTTTTGACCGTATCATTTCACACCACTTGCCACTTCCCTGAGAATCTTAAAATGACACGAAAGTTATATCACGTAGTATATGGAGGCAGCAAAAAAAAAAAATACAAAATCGCAAAATCTTCAATGCGTATTGCCTCCAAACAACGTTCTTAGTTCGGTAAAGTAAACTGTTCAAGGATAACGTTGTAGAAAAATTATGCAGAAAAGGAATTGATAGATTAAATGAACATGTAATAGACAACCTCAGCAGAATACCAAAGGAACAAAGGAGTAGTATTTACAAAAATCGAAGTCCAAAGACATGACAAACGAGAACACAGAAAACAATGACGTGAGACAGCTACATTATAAAACAAAGAAAAAAAAAACACAACATGCAAAACATTGTAAGAACCATACAAATTGTCATGACTTTGATCGTAGGGTGAATTCGGTGAAGATTTTCAATTGAAAATATTTCCAAAAGTATATCTATTATCCATCATAAAAAAATTCTTGAAAGCTACGAATTTCATGATTTCTAATGTTGTGAAATATCATGGTGAAAAAGTATGCGTATGACATTTTCCTGTAAAAAGTGGGGGTTATCCTGTAAAATAAATTATATACCTCTGGTTAACATGACTGGGGAAAATGATTTCATAGAGGAGACAGTAATTCGTTACACTCACTTTCAAACAACGACTCTGATATATTTCATCTTATATATATATAGTCACGGCTAGGCCTTCACCCATTAGCAATTACACTGAAATGTAGTTGCTACTCTTGTCACCGGATACGACGTTGTGTATGGTGGTGGTGATGAAAGGGGAAGGTATTCATTCTAATATACGTAAAGACCAGAAAACAATTATTTGATGCCTACAAAGTTATATTTCCCAAAACCCTTTCTATTGTTTTTCAGTCTTGCAATCATAGATTATAATCCCCTACCGCCCCCGTTTTTCAGTCCCTCAAAATCATTTAGATTTTTGCTGATATTTTATAATGATCAGTCATTCAAATCTACACCATGGGCGTACATGTACACCAGATAGTCAACTTAAGCCAGAATCCCGAGCTATTGCTAAGTGCTGAAAAGACTTTTCATTTCTTGGCGCTGGTACCTGACATTATAATTACATTCCATCCTAGTTTAAAATCTAATCAATTAATTAAAGACAAAACTTGAAAATATGGAATTTAGAAGTAGGATTGTATAAGAGGCTGTGGAGGAAATAGACGGCCAAAAACGACGACAACGTGCAATTTTTCGCAGTAAAATGTATATGGAAATTGCAATGTATTTTCTAACTCGTCAAAGTTTCTATATACTGAGATGAAACAGTTATGAATTTCAGCACTCGGCATCTTTAAAATTAGTACAATTCGATATTTATCTAATAATGGTTAAAAACAATGCATAAACATAATCAAGAGAGTCTGGCGATAGCATTTAATGCAACCAGAGTTTGAACATGAAGAACAAGAAGTCGTCATTTTTAATTTGTAGTGATCACATGGGAATAATCATCTCTTCTTCTTGCAGTAGTTGTAATAATCGATTAGCGCATGAATACCATTGATGAATTTAAAACCAATCAGAGTACTTGTTTTATATGATTCGAGGTAAATTCGAGCTGCTGATTGGCTGAAATATCATTATCCACTAAGTGCGTATGGGGACAGATTTATTTAAACGACCCTAGTTTTACCATGTATTTGTAGAGACTGTCTCATTTGCATTTACTTCATATCCCCTCATTGTTAAGTATATATACCGTTGAATCTGGAATTGTTCAGCTGACGGACATACACGTTTTAAAGATTTGACAAAATGAACTGATCTTTTGAAGGCATACATTCTGTCTGATATTCACTGACTGGTATTGTTTTAAAGAAGGTATTATCATAATTTGCAGTTCAGTAGGCTGAGTCTTTGTGCAGGTTTTTGCGAAGGACCTCCCGTACTCTATTTTTTTAAATTAACTGGCTATAGCGGTGAGCTTTTGCCATCATTTTGCGTCCGTCGTCCATCCGTCATCCGACCAACGTAATCTTTCTATTAAAAGATCTTCTCCTCTGAAACAGTTGGGCAAACTGAAACCAGATTTGGTCACAATAGTTCTTGGGTGGTCCCCTTTGAAAATACGTCCGACAAATCAGCTGCTCATTCAAGATTGCCGCCAGCGGGGACTGTATATTCAAAGATTTCCTTCTCTGTAACTACTTGGCAAATTGGAACAAAACTTGGTCACAATAATCATTAGTTGGTCCTCTTTAAAATTATGTGTACGGCGAGTTCTCCTCACATTCAAGATGGCGGCCAGCGGGGAACACGGTTTTTACATTGGACCTCATGATAAAGCATTTCAAGATCCTTTCCTCTGAAGCCGCGGAGCCTATTGGAACCAAGCGTAATCAGAATAGGTCTTTTTGTGCTTCCCTTTCAAAAATGTGTCCGGCAAGTCTGAACTTCATCCAAAATGCCTTCCAGCGGAAAACATCGGACCTAATTATGGGAAAGATATTCAACGAGCTTTTCCTCTGAAGGTACTCAGTGTCCGGCATGTCTACATGGCATCCAAAATGCTTGCCAGCGGGGAATATAGTTTAACATTTGACCCTATCGCAAAGCAAAGCTAATTTGAACCAAACTTCGTCACAATAATCCTAGGATGGTCCCCTTTCAAAAATGTGTCGGGCAAGTTCGAATCTCATTCAAGATGGTTGCCAGCGGGGACCTTAGTTTAGAATTGGACTCTATTGGGAAACATATTCAAAGATCTTCTGTAAAACTACTTGGCCAATTGGAACAAAACATGGACACAATGGTTGGCCCTCTTAAAAAATGTCTTGCAAGTCCGGATCACAATAGGATGACGGCCAGTGGGGAACATGGATTTAACGCCGAACTCTATGGGAAGGCATTCAAAGGTCTTCTCCTCTGAAGCCGGAGAGCCAATTAGAGCTAAACTTGGACACAATAGTCCTTGGGTAGACCCCTTTCAAAATGTGAACGGCAAGTCTGCAATTCATCCAAGATGGCCGGCCGAGGGGAACTTAGTCTAACATTTAACTCTCTCGGATAACATTCCGAACTGCGTTAAAAATACAAGGCAGTTGGAACCATACTTTGTCACAGTGGTCCTCATTTGGTCCTCTTTGAAAAATATTTGAAAAAGATGGATGTCAGTGGGAAACATAGTGTGACATGGGACTCTATGGGAAACCATTCAAAGATTTTCTAATCTGAAAACCGCAAGGCCAATTGAACCAAACTTGGTCAAAATATTCCTTGGCTGGTCTCCTTTCAAAAATGTGTCGGGCAAGTAGGTATCTCATCCAAGATCGCTGCCATCGTGGAACTTAGTTTAACATTAGACGCTATATATTCAAAGATCTTCTTCTCTGAAAATACTTGGCAATTTTGAACCTTTTTTGCTCGCAATAGTTCTTAGCTGGTCTCCTTTGAAAAGTGTGTGTGGCAAGTCTGCATCGCATCCAAGATGGCCGTTAGCGGAGAACATAGTTTAACATTCGGCCCTATGGGAAAGCATTCAAAGATCTTCTTATCTGAAACATCAAAGAACCAAATTTTGTAGGTCCCCTTTCAAAAATGTGTCTTGCAATTCCACATCTCATACAACATTGGTGTCAGCTTGAAACTCAGTTTAACGTTGGACCATATTGGAAAACATATTCATAGATCCCCTCCTCTGAACGTACTAAGCTAAGTGGAACCGTATTTGGTAACAATTGTCCTTAACTGGTCCCCTTTTAAAAGAATGTGTGGCAATTCAGCATTGCATCCATGATGGCGGCCAGAGTAGAACTTAGTTTAACAGTGGACACTTTTGAAATGCATTTTAAGATCTTCTGCTTTACAGAAACAGCAAGTTGGTACCAAAGTTGGTCATTTATAATCGTCCCCTTTAAATATTTGTCTTGCAAACCTGCACCATCAAAAATGGCCGATAGCAGGGAACTAAGTTTAACATTGGAGACTATATTGGAAACATATTTGAAGATTTTCTCCTCTGAAAATATTGGCCAACCGGAACCAAGCTTTAAGGCATAATGTTCCTCAGTAAGTCTGCACCCCATCTAAAAAAGCTGCCATTGCGGAACAAAGTTTAACTTTGGATTATATTCACAATATAAATTATCTATTAAAAATATCTATTAACACACTTGAAAATGAGACCCTTAAACATTGGGATTATTTTGACGAATATGTCAGCCATGGCCAAGGCGAGCGATACAGGTTCTAGAGAGCCTCTTTTTACTATCTGAAAAATATTCCTGGGCATATAATCATTCAGGGAAATTTTGAATCGAATTTCTCTAGCTAATTAAGAGCATAATACAAATAAAGTAAGGGTAAAAATATAGCTCAATATGACCGTGTTGGTCATCAGTTTTAAAATAAGATGAATTTATTATAATTATAGTGATCGATAAGACTTATTTAAAAATTAAATATGAAACGTATCATCTCACAATGTCGTAATGAATACGTTAAATACAATAAATAACAGCCTCCGAGTTCCGTTTCCAATGAAGATTTGCATTATCTGGTTAAAAGGTAGGCCAACAACCAGGTCATGTTTTAACTCCACTGCTTCAAAGGACCAATCTTTTGACCTAAAACCATTGAATCTATCCGTCAACCAAAATGGCCATTGTTGCTGGAAATGGAACGTACGGGAATTGCAACTTCAAAAACATTTACAGATACAAGAAAGGTTGAAGAAGTCACTATGACAAGATCTACTTTGTCTACAGCAAATAATTATTTACCTAATGTGTTGGAGTAATTGACATTTTTGTGTCGATATTTCACATTTTTACCCCTGTATTTGTTTGAAATAACAAATTAAGTCAAAATAAGATTTAAGTATATTAGATCTTAATACTTGAAGACTGTTAAATGCTAAATCGTCATGTATTTAACAGAAACTGAAATGAAAAAAATATAGATTATAACCTGTCCTTTTCCATATCGGTCCCGAGATGTTAGCCGAGGGCCGATATGGGTCGAGGGATGATAACAGGGACGATATGGGAAAGGGCATGTTATGATCTATTTATCACATATCTAATGAGCAATTCATGAATAAAAAAAAATCATTAAATGACATCTTTATTAACAATGAACACAATATATTAACTTTGATTTAACAATTCTGAAATAAATAATACCAGAGACAATATTGAAAATGGCAAGTAATCCGGCTATCTATCACATGTTTTGAATAACCAATCTTAATTTTCAACAACAATCCGATGTCCGATCCACCTTTTTAGGGGTGTATTTGGCACGAATTAGAAAACGAAAATTGGAGAGTTGAGCTTGCTGACCTGTTATCAATTTTTTCGCAGCGGGTCTGTATTACATGTTTTATGTTTGACACTGTCTTTAAATTAATCAAATGAATGAGCATTTTCCCTTCTATTATTTCACTCAAAAAATCTCAAGGTTAAAATACCTTAAAATAAATAATTCTGTGATAATTACTCCAAATGCAACAATGCTTCGCTTTGGTCCATATACTATTTTGGGGGCAACCACCCGATCCATAAACTGCCAAGTGTCCCTCACTGCTATGAAGGATTTGATAAATAGATAAAGTTTTAACTTATGATTATCTTCATTTCATATATTAATACGAACTAAAAGTAAAGGAACTACTCATATACCATAACCAGCATCATACATGGACTTGAATTTCTAGACAAAAAACTTTGAAAGTCTACAATTAGCACTTGACAACAAGCGTGAATTGTTCGGTAATTCCAATAATGAACTGCCGTTTTTAGTAGTTATATTTTCAAAAGCTACGGCATTTGAGTTAGCATTTCACAACACACTCGATATTGCCGGGCCTCTCAAATATTCAAGAGCAATGCTGTCAATAGAGCGAAATTGTTCCTTCAAATAAACATATGACAAGGTTATGTTCAACCACATACAGGAGTTTTAAGTTTAAAAAACCGAAATATGTTAAATGTAACTTTTTTACAAATGAATATAGACCTTTTTCCGCAGATCCATGGCTTATAACTGTAAATTTACAATTAATCAATTGTTATTTGCTTAACATGACTTTCCATTGTGCTTTGCGAAGGGTACCACGTATGAGCAGTCAGATCACGCTTACCTGTCTGTAGCCCTTGATGGTCCAAGATGCCGGTGTATGTGGTGTTTAACACTGCTAGGTATTTCTTCTTGACTTAATCTGTGTTGTTAATATATTGTTAAGTGCTTTTTTTTTTAGCTCACCTAGCCAAAGGAAATGTGAGCTTTTGCCATCACCCGACTACTGTCGTCCATCCGTCCGTTAACTTTTATTCAAAGATTTTCTCCTCTAAAACGACAAGGCCAATATTAACCAAACTTGATTTGAATCATCACCAGGGTAAGCGCTTTCAATTTTGTGACTTTTAAGTCTGTAGACCAATCAACATCGCCGCTAATACTGAAAATAGAACATAGGGGTAAATTGCTGGTTTTTTTTGCAAATAACTCAAAAACCTGTACAGATATAAAAAATCTGGCGGTGTAAAAATGATCAACACGAGCAGATCTACCCATCCTGCAATTTGGGAGAATATCTGATAACCCTTCTTGGAGTTATTATCCCTTTCCCGCAAAATTTCCGTTTTGTTGTTACTTTTCGTTTTGTATATTGAAAATGATAGAAGTTAAGTTTTACAAATAAAAATGGTCAGCATAATAAGATCTACATTTCCTGCAATTTTGAAGAAAATCTGACGACCCATATAGGAGTTATAGCCACTTTTTCTTTGAATTTTCACATTTTTTATATGTTTTTACTTTAACTTGGTCACAATAGTCGCCAGGGGGAATTATAGTTTAACATAATGACCCTATGTGAAATTCATTCAAAGATCTCCTTCTCTGAAACTAATAAGCCAATTGGAACCAAAATTAGTCACAAAAGTCCATTGGTGATCCACTTCAAAGTTTGTGAATTTCATGTTTCATACCTCATCCAAGATGGCCTCCAGGGGAAAATATAGTTTAACATAAGGACCCTATGTGAAATTCATTCAAAGATCTCCTTCTCTGAAACTAATGAGCCAATTGGAACCAAAATTAGTCCCAAAAGTCCATTGGTAATCCACTTCAAAGTTTATGAATTTCATGTTTCATATCTCATCCAAGATGGCCGCCAGGGGGAAAAATAGTTTAACATAAGGTATGTGAACTGCATTCAAAGATATTTTTCTCTAATGAGCCAATTGGGACCAAACGTAGTCACAAAAGTCCATTGGAGATCCCCTTCAAAGTTTGTGATTTTTATGTTGGTACCTCATCCAATATGGCCGCCAGCGAGGAACATAGTTTAACATAACGACCCTATGTAAAATACATTCAAAGATTATCTTCTTTGAAACTACTGAGCCAATGGGAACCAAACTTGTTCACAATAGCCCTTGGGTGGTTTCCTTCAAAGGTTGTTACTTACGTTTGTACCTCATCCAAGATGGCAACAATGCTTGAATATCCACTCAGAAACTGTAACATCTTGTTAACTAATGCATAGTATAAATAATAATGGATGGTCTCTTGGTGATAATGGATATAACCAATCACCAGGTGAGCGATACAGGCTCATGTGAGCCTCTAGTTTTATTCCCGCACTAGTCGGGGATACTGTCGTCTCCTCCCGTCCGTTACGCATTTCTTGCGACTTGAACTGATCCATTTTGGGATTTTTGAATTCAGTTGTGCTGATGAATTATTGGCAATTACAAGAAGCCAAGAGCCCAAAAGGGTCAAATTTCGTTTTTTATATGACATAAATTCCTAGATGTACAATACGCTTTTGTAATTTCGATAGCGGTTCCAATTTCGATTAATTTCATGAAAGGGTCGAAGACTAAAAATACTTTTAAATTCATACAATCATAATTTTTTTTGCAAGTATTGGTACAAGAAATAATTGTGAACACAAAAATAATTTTAAAATAGGTTTTCAATTTTGGTTGAATTGCAGACATTCTTCAAGAATAGTTATTTTATATGCCAATAGCGTAAAATACAGCCAATTATTCCTTATGTTTTTCAAAGGGCTCCCTTACTTTTTAAGAACTATTGGGATCCCGATAATTTCTTAGGGTCCAATTTTGTCCTGATTTTTTTTCTCAAATATAATGAATCCTTCATTTTTGTTTTTGACAAAGCCTCTTCCACCCCCCCCTTTTTCCATAAAAGTTAGATAGTTGTTCCCTTAGATCTTTAAATTTGCGCTCAAAAGTACTAGATCATTCGTGGATAATGCTTTATATATATCCCTCATGGATTCTATGGCTCAAATAATTTTCCGTCACATTAATGTATCATGCTTTATTTTCCCCTTGTCAGACTTTGTGTGTTTTTTTCTTTATTAAACTACTCAGAATCTAAATAAGCATACCCTATTAGATTTAATGTTGAATAAGTGTCACGACATCAGCGGATGCAGCAATCCAAATGGGGGGGGG
>MJUU01051429.1:0-33602 GCA_002080025.1 Modiolus philippinarum | reverse complement strand
GTTGCCATGGAAACGGCAAAAAAGGCGGGAAAATCAAAGTGCTCAGAATTGGATGAAAATTTACAGGAAGGTTGTTTAAGACATGAGCAATAGGCCATATCCGAGTTCTAGTATCAGGATTTACCAGACCACGTCACAGTATAGAAAACGTTACGTCATAAAGCCTAAAAAGTCATGAAACTATGTCGTTGAAGTACATTCTTGGTCACATGGGGCGGACACGTTTGTGACGTAGGGCGGACAAACAACAGCTGGTGAATCTAAATACCAGAACTCGGATATGGTCTATTTGTTTCTTGTCTCCAAGACATTGAAATGGCAACCATTGCCATGGAAACAAAAAAGGCGGGAAAATTGAAAGTGCTCAGAATTGATTGAAAATCAACATACAGGTTGCTTACGGTGTGTGGAAGAAATTTTTAGCCCGGATTTCTGATTTGGGAGTTCGTTTGGGAGACTTTGTTATAAATTTATAAATAACAGTTATAAATTTTAATTTTTAGTTTCTTGATAAGTTGATATTTGGGTTATTAGATGTAGTTTGTTTCAATTGATTTATTCAGTTTTTTTTACTTTTTGGGGCCATTTAGGGCTTGCTATATGGTGTGAGGTTCCTCAATGTGTTGAATACCGTACAGTGACTCCTAGATATGCTTTGTTTTGAATGGTTTTAACCTGGATATGGGATGTTGTCTCCTTGACATTTACCAAATTTCCTTTCCTTTTCATAATTATCTAGTTTTATATGTCTGTTTAATGGATCAAGGCTTTCAAAGTTTTCTTCAGATATTAAAATCTCATTTTAAAATTATCTTAAACCAATATATTGCAATAATTATTGTCGGACATCGCAGAGTAACATTACATTAATGGGATGTAATTATACATTCATAGAAACGAAAAGAAATTTCAACAAATTGTTTATTAATGAGCCCGTTGCTGTTACATCTGAGAGTTCAGTTTATATCGTGAGTCAGTTAAAAGAGGAAAATCAAATCTCCAAAACCGAGTGTCTCAGGGACTAAGCCTCACAAAATGCTCAACAACAGACGATGAAAGTGATGTTTTCCAGAGAGATCCCATGTTAAAATATGTTCATTCTGAGTTGGTGGTCATGTTTTTTTTTTGTTTTTTTTTTGTTTGTTTTGTTTTGTTTTGTTTTTTTTGTTTTGTTTTTGTTTTTTTAATCAACTCGGAACTTAATCAATGGTTTTAGTAAAGGACCTTCCAAATACGCAACGCGGAGCAGGGACGTAGAAATGCCGGGCTTCCGTGTGTCCGTCCGTCACACATTTTTGTAAGCGCTCTCATGCTTACAAATTTTTACGGATTTTCATGAAATTTATACCGAACGTTAATACTACTAATGCCTTGGTCAGGTTCGAAAATCAGTCTCGGTCGATAGTTTTTGTTGGATTTGTGGGACTTTGACCAAAATAATGACTCGGTTTTATCTAAAAATTGACATTGTAAGCGCTCTTATGCCTACAAATTTTGACGGATCTTCATGAAATTTATATCAAATGTTTAACTACTAATACCCTGGTCGAGTTCGAAAATCAAACTTAGTCAATACTTTTTGTTTGAGTTATGGGACTTTGACCACAATAATGACTCTGTTATATCAAAAATGGCTTGTAAGCGCTCTCACAGCTACAACTTTTGACGGATTTTCATGAAATTTATACCAAAGGTTTATACCATTAATACCTTCGTCAGGTTCAAACATCAGCCTTGGTCGATACTTTTTGTATCCCCACACATTTAATTCTGGGAGAGCCACAAAATGTTCGAAAATATTACAATTCCATATACAGTATACATTGTACTAGTATACTGCTTGACCGGCGGGGCCCAGGAATTCTATTCCTGTTCAAATCTAAAGGTATATTTAATGAAAATCAATGAGAATAGTTAATATATTTCAGATATGAGCTGGCCTTGCAAGAGCAAAAACCGGACGTCATGCTGCCATACTGGGATTCCAGTTTAGACGAAGTACTATTAGACGCCAGGGATTCTGTTATTTGGACGGATATCTTTTTAGGCAATGGAGATGGAGAAGTTAATACTGGGCCGTTCGGAAATTTTTCAGAGAAAATTTTAAGATCACTTCATTGGGACGAATCTCTGCTTATAAACAAAAACGACATCGATGATTTGATTGAAAGGAGTCCATCACAAAGATCCTTTGTTCTTTCACTAGAAGGCTTTCATAATGGACCACATATCTGGGTAGGTGGCACGATGTCTGGTGTAGATAGTGCACCGTTTGATCCAGTATTCTACATGCATCATGCCTACATCGACTGTATCTGGGAGCGCTACAGAGATTATGAGAAACAAAATTCCAGAAATCCTGAAATTTATCCTCCAGCCTCGTCGTCTCACCGAGGAGATAGAAATATGACTAATTTGCCAAAACTGAATAATGTACAACTTATAAATGAAGACGGGTATAAAAATTTCTGGACAGAGACATACTATACATGTGCTCCATCACCTAGCTGCAATTTTAATAACCCAAACTGTGGATCTGACTGGTTAGAGTGTGATATCTTTAATGAAAGATGTGTGTCAAAAACATCTGAGGCGGCTGAACCTACGGTTACAAATGATCAGATTTTACAAGTAGGACAATTCATGTTTCAAGACCCTTTCTTTTCTCAACCTACTATGGCTTCGACTGGGATAGGTTCGTCTCCCTTAGGCCGTAGCAATTCGGCAGTGCAGCGAAGTTCAAACAGGGGACGTAGAATAACTCGTGATGATTTTTTCAATGCACTAAAATCAATGTCATCGTCGGTTTCACCACAGCGTGGTGCAGTATTTCGTGGAGCACAACCGGCTACAGCCCAAGGCGCTTCACCAATAAACTCGGCCGTTGGGGATTTGAAAATTCCTGATGCAGAAGAGACCTGTGTTGGAAATCCTATTCAGAACACGTTTTCCTTAGATTGCAGACAAGGTACAGACTTGTGGGGATTCATTCCAGTAAAAGTCGTTTACCTTGGACATGGCGATGTGGTCTATTCGTCACATCCTGTTGACTCTCAGGGTAATACAGATAACAGGACAGATGTGTATTCAATGGGACAACAACTTAAATTTACCACTAACATGCGGGAAGGTATTCGTTCAAAAAATAAAAATTGTCAATATGACAAGTCTAGCTTGATGAAGGTACGCATTACTTCATTCGGACTTAATTATGATGGTATCTATGAAGATTATGTATTTCTCGATAACCGGCGATCGGTATCGACAGAGGTAACATATGCAGGGATCAAACGTCCCACTAGACCATCTTCAAAGATTTTCCTGACTGCCATTGATGAATGTGGAATAGCATGTCAGCCTATGATACTAGCTAGACGACGACGATATTCATATCCACGTTATAAAATATCTTCAGGTGCAGTCGAAATAACATCTATGCAACCTCAGTTCTTCAGCACAACGTACAGAGAGGCAGAAGCAAAAGTATGGAGTACCAAAAGGTCAACTGTGCCATATGAAGATGATAATAAAATCCCAATTTTATTCTACTGTGATTACAGAGCGAAAAATCCCTGGTCTTGAAGTTTTTTCTAATTAAAATTTATGACTTGATTTTAATTCTTTTGTGCATTGCCAGCACCTAGTGCAGGGTTTACACATATGGATCACTATACTTGTATCCGCCCGTCTGTCTGGAATCTTAATTACTATTTGACAATAAAGAGAGAGAATGTTTGTTCAAACTTCGTATAAGTGCACATAATTTAGAAATTGAAAGGGGGCAGATACCAAAATATTGAACTAAAAGATACATTGTTTAAATGATGCAAAAATGAAATAGAAGATGAAGTACATTTTCTTCTTGGCTTTCCATCTCTTCAAATCATCCGCGCCCCGCTTTTAAATTCATAAATTCATTCAACTATAAAAATTGTGAAAAACTTGATAAAACATCAGAGTTTATTTGACTAATGAGCTCTGATGATTCATTTACTATCAAAATACTATTTGAGTTGCTGCAAAAACTTAACTCAAAACGAGATGAAAGTTTGGATACTAGTTATAAAGAGTAAAATGAAAACAATATCAACAGTATAAATATGTATCTATTTAAAATGTACAATTACATTTTTTGTGGGCTGTCCGAGCGAAATGTGAGGTCACTGGACTTCACATTTATAAATTTAGATCTTGTCTTGTATGATAATCATTTAAATTACTGTAATGAACTACATATTTTAATTGTTTGTAATTGTTCAGCTCGAGAGGGCGCAATAATTTGCAACTAAAAATTATGTATTCTGTCCATCCGTCCGTAAGGCTCGAAAACTTTTTTTATCATTATCTCCATCTCCTGACTACACGGTAATTTTGTTTTTCTTTATTCCTGTTTTAAAGATTTTCAAGCTTTTGACTTTGACATTTTAGCATGTTGAATTTCTTTAGAGCATACTTCTATTTTCCCAAATTGTAATAAAACCTAACAATGAATTAAGCTTAGCAAATTAGGTAATTTACTTGGTACATGCTTGATTAAAATTGCGGTAACAAAAAAAGTATCCACCCCTTGTAGTCAATCTTATTTTTATCGCATGAGCAAGAACAGCTTTATATATATAAAGAAAGCTAATCAAACTTTTGTGAAACATGTTCTAGAAAAAAATCTCTAATCCCATGATATTTTATACACCCCGTAGGAAGCTGTACAATGGGAAATGAGGGGAATGAGCTTTTGAACGGAGGGTAGAGAGCTCAGGTAAGACATTTAGCGTGCAGACGAAATGACCTTTTCGCATATAACAATTTAAATGCAAGTTTTTAAATAAACAATTTTATATATTTTATATACCTATAGATAGAAGTAAACATTTGGATTACGAGCTTTTCAAAGAGTTGCTTCAAATGAAAATTAATTACAATTTTCTTTTTTGAACCAATTATTTGAGGGTTGCGAGCTCCGTTCAACTGGTAGTGAGCCAGTATTTTATGTATTGAACGGAGGGTAGTGAATTTATTGAACGGAGGATCGCGAGCACGCTATGCTAAATAAAAATTATGAGCAATATAAATGACGATACATGCCTTTAACTACGGAATACATATGAAGAAGGTCCTGTATGGTTCTCCAAGTCACGAAAACATCTTTCTAAATTTATAAATTCAATTTTGGCTTTCACGTATTGAAAACTGTGAAATCATGTATCTCGACTATTTCTGGAGGTATACTTCGCGAATCACCCTTTTACGGTTGTTTTAAGGACCCTCTATAAACAGTAAGTGTCACATGAGCGATATTAAAACAGTATTTTGAAAAGAATTGCAAATATATTTATAATTAATCATTACTTGACTTCCTGACGTAAAATACATTGATTTTAAAGTCTTATAATTGTGTAGAATTCTTGGTAACCTTGTCTTTATCGTTTAATATGGACTGCACACAAAGATCTGTATTGAGCAAGAACGTGAAAAATGAGCGCGCTATAGGCGAGGTTATTTTCGTTGTTGTAGTCAATACCACTCTACCAAGGACATTTTGCATTGACATGACCAGTTTATCAATATCGTTAATGTCACGGACAAATCACATATTTGAAAACATATCTCGATGTACAAAGGAAGAAATAAGTACGTATTGAATTGAAACATGCACTTCCTGTTGAAGAAGGAGGAGAGGCAGATTCGAAATACACTGAGTTGTGAATACTGCCACATTCCCCATTTAATAAGGATTAAAATTGATCCTTTTGAGACATCTACAAAATAATGATCAAGTATGTACGGTAAAAATAACTTCATGCGAAGAAAACACTGCCCATCTAAAATAACAGGTATTCCTTGAGCACATTTTCTGGTCAATTATAACCTAACGCTAACGCTCACTCGCCCCTGTGCTTCATATATTCTGACTCAAGATACAGTAGATGTCAATAGCCCGACAACATATATTCTACGAAAGGATATGGAGTAAATAAACATGAGACCATAACACATATGTCAAATCAAAATGCAATAATTTTAATGAGCTGTATGGCCATTTCGGAAATTAAATCTCATCAGCAGCACTAGAACCCAAACATAGGAAATCCATGATTTCAAAAAGTCTTTAAAATGCATAAAACCAATCAAATTCCGAATAATCAGTAATCAAGACGTTTACCAAAGTAATGAAATATTTTACGAAAACCAAATGGTCCACTCACATTTTAGACATACTTGTACCTAGTCATAATGTACTCAATATACAACAAAGTCGTTCGTATATATCTATCTAAGTCTTTATTTCTAAAAAAAAAATGACAAAATACCGAAGTTACTGTTAATTTGGATTCTGCATATCTTTTCAGTGCAGATAACATCAATATTTGGAAAACAATATACCAAAATATGTGTACAGGCTGAGAGAGAACAAATTGCCAATTTGAAATTAGATCTAAATAGAAAAACCAAAATCAGGGGTTATGCAAGAGGGAGATACTCCTTAGTTTTGAACAAAAATTTTGATAAATTTAGATATTGAAAGTTTCGAGATTAAATAGGTTTTCGGGCCAGCACCGAAGTACTGACTATTGGCTAAAAATGTTTCAATATATTTAATATATATATTTAAATGATAAATTGCTATTATTTTAGCTTTGGGTTTGTTAACTTTTGGTACCTTCTTGCTGTGAATTGGCTTCATACTGGAAGATAAAATTTTAAAATGTACCCTACTATCATTTTCGTGTGTACTTTATACGTTAACATTAAGCTCGCTACCCTCCGTTCTATTGCCTCGCTACCTTTTGAACGGAGCTCGCAACCCTCCAGTTTTCCGTTCAAATANGACGGGGTTATGCAAGAGGGAGATACTCCTTAGTTTTGAACAAAAATTTTGATAAATTTAGATATTGAAAGTTTCGAGATTAAATAGGTTTTCGGGCCAGCACCGAAGTACTGACTATTGGCTAATAATGTTTCAATATATTTAATATATATATTTAAGTGATAAATTGCTATTATTTTAGCTTTGGATTTGTTAACTTTTGGTACCTTCTTGCTGTGAATTGGTGTTCATACTGGAAGATAAAATTCTCAAATGTACCCTACTATCATTTTCATGTGTACTTTATACGTCAACATTAAGCTCGCTACCCTCCGTTCTATTGCCTCGCTACCTTTTGAACGGAGCTCGCAACCCTCAATAAACTTTCATGATTTGTGGTGATATTTCACATTACGAGTTTACAACGAACAGTTATATTATTATTTAGGCACTTATTGAATAAGGTTTTCAATCAAACATAGCCTATTAACAAATATAAACTATTTTTCTGCAACATATTCCATCTTCGTCTGCAATGTTTTGATTTACCTGAGCTCTCTACCCTCCGTTCAAAAGCTCATCCCCTCATCTTCCATTGTACCGCTTCCTACGGGGTGTTATATGTTTTTAAATATTTGTCTGCCAAATAAAAATTAACAGTTAATTTCAAAAGCATTTTCCACAGATGAAATCTGAGCTCTTTCAAGTTTTGACTTGGTATCAGGTGTATAAAATTGTGAATAAAATTATCATCCATTAGTGTACCAGTCGTTAATGGATTCAACAAATTTAAAATCTCTGTTTGATTTTATATAAGTGGGATCACTGTCGTGAACGTGTGCAGGGTTGGACAAAAAATGGGTGGACGATATTTGTCGAAAACGGGAAGGTATGAAGACATGTTCATTTTCCATGTGTATACGATGTTCTTTGATTGAAATAAAATACACTTGTGATCAGGAAGGTCCTGTTCAGTTTCTTATCCGTTTGTAACATCGCCAGTATGTACGTAAAATACAATGTAGTTTGTTCTTTGATGAAAAACCATACTATCTTTCCATTTAAGTTTGAAGCAGTTGGGAAAAGGAACTAGATGAAACATTTACATCAAACCATATTAACTCTGACTTCATTTTCTTATTATTTATGTGACCTGTTTACAAATTATACCAAATTTAATATTTGTTTATGTGCAGGATTAGAATTCAATTTGGTACGTATTTTACCTAAATTGTGCGGGATTACATCGATTCTTGTTTAGGATTTGACTTCCTCACAATTTGTATCAAGACGACATTGCTTTTGTTAAATGGTGCATTTAGATTTTGCAAAAAAAGGCAAAAAAAAATAAACATGTGGAGTCTGTCTACCAAATAGGTAATCGCCGGGTATTTGATTAACTTATTTGGCCTTGAATTGTCCGTTTCGGTACTTTACGTAGAGTTTTCACTTCAATCCAATCTTATGTATGTATATTTTGGCACCAAATTGGGATTGTGTTATTTGTACCTTCATAAGAATGAAGTATCATAAAAAAATCCAATAATAAATTACAGCATTTATTTGGAGCATAATAAATGTTAGTAGAACAGTGATTTGGTAGTCAGTGTTTCATATTAAAATCTTTATGAACTAATGATATATTGTCGGAATTTATAATGCGTTCGTTCTATAGCACAAATGTGATATTACTGTATTAAACATCAAAATAGGGAAAAAAAGAAATCATATACATTGCCATATGAAAATGGAAAAAAACGCTATAGCTAGCTTTTTGTAAAATACTACGACTTTGAATCTAAAAACTTGCTTTGCCAACAGTTCTTCATCTTGCGTATGTTTATTTTGCTGGTGTCTAGTTCGTAAGAACAAAAAATATCTTGTAGTTTGGTTTAAATAAACATGTGTAATCTTCATTTTGTTCTCAACTTATTCTGTAAAATATTAGATTCTTTAAGAATATCATTATGCATACTGTTTATGGTACTGCAAATGACAGACATTGTATCAATAATCACCCAAAGAAAAATACAGCAAATAAAATACCTTTGGTTTAAATATGATTTTAAGCTGGTGCTTATTAGATTGCAACTAATAAAACTAGAGGATCTCATGAGTCTACATAGCTCATCTGATCAATGGCTAGCACGCAGGCACTATAATAAATCTCAATATTTTTTATGTAAATAGACCTCTTGGAATATGGCCCAATGTTGCAGAGGAAAGGGTATTTAAATACCTTTCCCATGGGGTACAATGTTTTAATTTGTTAACATTTAGTGGTCATCTTGGATAAGGGAACAATATAAAAATAACAAAGTTTGTTGAGGACAACATAAGGACTACTTTGATTTAATTTGGTTTAAATGTTCAAGCGGTTTCGTAGGAGAAGATCTCTGGATGTATTTCCCATAATTATATGTATATTCGCCGTTAGCGGCCATATTGTATCCGATGTCGACTTACTGGTCATATTTTTCAAAGATAGACAAAGAAAGGACAGGTTTGACCAAGTTTGGTTCCGAATGGAAGAGTAAGTTCAGAAGAGAAAGCCTTTGAATAGCTCAATGTCAAACTAATTTCTTATTTGCAGGCATCTTGGATGCGTCACAGAAATCCAAAGAACATTTATTTAAAGATTATTGTGAGCAAGTTTGGTTCAGATTGGCTTCAGATGAGTAGATCTTTGATTGCGTTCCAGTTAGATCCTATGTTAAACTATACAACCAGTTTTAGACCATCTTGAATATGACGCCATTTGCCAGACACAGTTTCAAAGAGAGACAACAAGTTTGGTGCCAACAGGCCAATTTGTTTTAGAAGAAAAGATCTTTGAACGTGCTTTCCCCATATAACAAGTTTTTCCATATATTCTAAGGACAAAAATCATATGTACATCATGAAGGCCAATACACAAGTTTTTTTTTTGTTTATTCTCAAACGAGAAATTACCTTGTAGTAAAAGACGATGTTTCTTTAAGCTACATTCTTTGTTGATCAACTTTTTCTGACGATTTCCGAATTAAAACTCGTGTAATCTTGTAAAGGGGTGCTAGGAGAGCATCCAAACAAGATTGGATATCCTTGAGTTAAATTTTCCACTTGATTGACTTGCATTTGAGTTTACGGTCAGAATCTATGCATGGTGGATCGATCATGAAACCATGCTTATGCATCCATCTCATATGTTACGTCAGCGTCCAAGCCAAATTTGGTGTATTTGACAAACATTTCTAGCTTTATTTGATACTTGAATTGTGTAAATGGAAATTTTGATTTGTTATTTATATTGACAATAATGAATTTTAGAGTGCAAGAGATTTCCAAGTTTGATTACCAAAAAACGTTCACATTCAATTGCGACCAAAGTGATAGCTCTGTGTACTGCTGTATTTGGCGTTCATTGTTTTGGAACAACGGCAGTAGAATACCGAAGGAACAAGGGAAGTGATGATCACAAAAATCGAAGTCCAAAGACATGGCAAAGACGGCAACAGAGAAATTCAAAGACAAAACAAGGACGCGAGACAGCCACAATGCACGGAAATAAAAAGACGACATTGAGAGCTAAGGCAATGGTGGTTTCATGCATTGGAGTCGCGGTATTTTTATACGTCCGTCTAATGGCGGACGTATTTTGGTATACCGATTGTCCCTCCGTCCGTCCGCCTGTCTGTCCGTCTGTCTGTTCATATGTCGCGCTCTAACTTGACAACCCTTTGGCCAATTCACTTCAAACTTTGTAGAGGTATTGGGTATGATGGCTTCACGATCTATATACTTTTTCGTGAAATTTCGATTTTTCTTGCAAGAGTTATGGGACTTTATTCGTCAATTTTAATGCATTTTTTTACATGTCGCGCTCTAACTTGATAACCCCGTTGCCAATTCACTTCAAACTTTGTAGAAGTATTGGGTATGATAGCCTCAGGATCTTTATGTTTCAATTTTTCTCTCAAGAGTAAGGAGACTTTATTCGTCAATTTTAGGCAATTTTTTACGTGTCGCGCTCTAACTTGAGAACCATTTGGCCAATTCACTTCAAACTTTGTAGAGGTATTGGGTATAATGGCCTGACACACTGTATACTTTTCTCGTAAAATTTCCATTTTTCTTGCAAGATTAATATGACTTATTAGACAAATTTAAGGCAATTTTTTACATGTCGCGCTCTAACTTTAAAATCAATAGCCGATTCACCTCAAACTGTGAAGAGGAACCTGACAATCTGTATACTTTTTCGTGAAGTTTTGATTTTTCTTGCAAGAGTTATGGGACTATAATCATCAATTTCAAGGCATTTTTTTTACATATCGCGCTTTAACAGGTTGGGAACACTCTCCCAAACGGGATATAAATTTCATACAGTAAAATCACTAATTGTGAATTTTTGATAATTTGACACAAATACGCATTTCAATAGACCAATATTAACAACTTTTGGTTAGGAAGTTTCCTTTGTTGTGCATGGCTTAAGGGATTGATGCCTTGGAAAATCAGCATTTTCCGAGGGATCAATCTCGGAAACGGAACTGAAGTGAAAAAACTTCCTAACCAAAAGTTGTTTGCCCATTTGTTTCAAATTGGCAAAAATCCAAAATTATTGATTTTACTGTATGAAATTAATAACCCGTTTTGGTTGAAATATCCCATTTGGGATACAATGTCCCGTTTGGGAGAGTGTTCCCAACCTGTTTAGCATGACAATCCTTAGTCAAATTTACTCTGTATACTTTTTCGTCAAATTTCTATTTTTCTTGCAAGATTCGTCAAATTTAAGGCAATTTTTTACGTGTCGCGCTCTAACTTTAGCCTATTTAGCCAATTCACTTCAAACTGTTGAAGAGGTAATTATTATGATGGCCTGACTTCTTCGTGAAGTTTTGATTTTTCTTGCAAGAGTTATGGGACAATAATCATCAATTTTAAGGCAATTTTTTACATATTGCGCTTTAACTTGACAATCCTTAGTCCAATTTACTTCAAACTATGTAGAGATATCAAGCTCAATTAACCAGTTAAAGGTGCATTCTTAAATGCGAACCCCTTACCTAAATCACAAAAGTTAAAAGTGAGTGACGAAGGGCATATAATGCGACTTGGCGCAGCTGTTTATTTAAATAGTGGTTGTATGATTTTTTAATTTCTAATAAATTCTTTTCGTCTTGAATGGAGCATAAGTCAGGATCAGCCCGTTGTTATATGCTGTTGCTTAACTTGCCTTTAGAATTTATGACCAACCTAATAATTTCAAATTGTCTATCGTAAATTTCCCATTCCCATGTAGCCACATTCCTTCTGTCTCTGTATATAATGTATGTATCTCACTTAATACGGTACATAAATCGATCTTCACAATCCAAATACCATGATTTAATATGTTTATTACAAACCATCCAGGATATGGCGAAGAACGCTCGAAATTAACACTCCGTAAATTATATGATCACCATCACGAACTGGTTAACTAATACTGTATCTAGCATATTGTCATCTCATCATAAGTATCGGAATTGACTTCGGTCTTGCTATGATTTTAACTTTCTCACATGACCTGGTGATGTATGCATATCTATGGCAAGCAATATTAATAAAATGCAGAGAAACGCCTTTTTCTCAACACAATACCGTATTTTGGTGTTAGGACTTCTAGGTTTCCTGGACTTAACACGACTTTCCTACGGCAAATGTACGTTTTCTCTTAGAAAAACATACATTGTTCAATATCAACAACGGAAGTAGAATACCGAAGGAACAAGGGAAGCGAAGACCACAAAAATCGAAATGCTAAACTAAAGTTTCCTCCTGGAAAGATGGGTTTTCCTCAGAGAAACTCGGTTTTCCTCTGTAGGCTTGGTTGTAATGAAACCTATTTTTTTTTCCTTTGCTTGTATTTACCATGTGTTTGTAGAGACTTTGTCTCATGTGCATTTTCTCCATATCCTTTCATTCTTCTGTGGAAAACGTGAGTTTAATTGTAGAAATACATCCCCTAAGTCCGCTCCTGAACGGTATAGTATACATCCTTGTACTTGGGCTTTCTTAATGCGTCAAGATGATACCTTATGTTAAAAACATTTTTTCGTTACCATATTGACCAAATATATTCAAATGTAGTCCAACTGTCATGATTTACCGCATAGTACAAATTGCATGCATCTTCTCCTCGGTAAAGGAAGATTTTCATATTAAATGGTAAATAATAAACAACAAAAATTATGGAAATTGATACAGATTCAATCAGAAGGTAGTAATCCAGGAAACTATTAAAACAAAATCATTGAATCAATCAGTGCATTGACTGTTTGCACTAAGTTCCACAATTGTGTCATTGGTCGCAAATTACAAACAATGGACCGTATTATCTTCATTATTTTTACAATCTTATTAAATTCATTGTATTGTTTCTCTCATTTTCTTTCGTTTTTACAAGAATGGCTTTCCGGGAAAATGTCTTGTAGTGAATAGAAAAGGAAGACATATACACTTACACGACCTTACGTTGTGTTTTTGTACACATTTTAATTAAATTAGAATTGTAAAACTCAACATGATTGCTTAGACGTTCTGTAACAGTTAAAAGCTACTGGTGGTGTTTTTTTGACTATCTGACATGTATCATAATACACAATGTAAAAAACTTTCATCGATAACAACTATGCATCCAAGGATATAAAACAACATTTCGATGAAATGAAACTGAAGTCCACTATGTAATATTGTAAATATGCAATATATTCTGAACAATCAAACACAGTATGTAAAATAATAAAAGTATATACAAATATAGTAGTATGTTGCGATACAGCTGAATGTAATCTCAAATTGAGTACACATTTGGATAGCAGACAAACTAAGAACAATTATGACAAAATTTGGTTCCAATTGACCACGTAATTTAGAGGATATCAGTAAATATTATTTCTCAAAATAAGCTCTCCACTAGTGGCCATTTTGGATGAGGTGAATACTAATGGCCCTTCCAGTGACTTTTGTAACTAAGTTTGGTTCCAATTTGTACAAATGTGTCAGAGGAGAAGATATTCACACCCGTTGGCGGCAAAAGCTCAGCCAGATATTTACGGTTGAACAGGATAAAGACAGTCAACAGCGTCAAGGTAAAAGAAGATTGTAAGAAGAGAATAATGGACAATGGAGAAAGGGTGTCGAATGAAGTACCATAATAGCTTCAGTTAGCAAGATATGATTTGGTGTAATCTGTGACTACTATGCTTTATCAATCGGGCATTTCATCATTGTCTGTTTTCCACGGTGATAAAGATGACGGGTGTGTCATTTCAGCAATACTTTTGTTGAAATTATAGTTTCATAACGAGAAAGAATTGTATATCGATGGGTATCAACTAGAGTTATGTAATTTCAAAATATAATAAACGAGCCTTTGGCGAGTTTATTATATTTGAAATTACATAACGAGAGTCTATATCCAGCGATATACAATTTTTTCGAGTTGTTAAAACTATTTCTCTTATGATTTTCATGATATTCTGTGCCGAACTGCTGTTTTTGTTTCAAACGACAACACCGTTGCTAGGTAACGTTAATCACGGCCAACGAGATTTCACTGTGGTCCAATAAAAACGTCGAAAAAATAAAAGCACATCACGCGTGATGTGTTATTACTTGACGCTCGACCAATGAAATTCCTGTAAAAGTGATTCAACAAGTTCATATCTAACTCCAGCTTCAAAGTCTCGTTATGTACCACAAATAACTATTCGTGCAAGGAATAGATAATAAGCGTGCATCACTTTTAAGAAACAAGCAGACGCAGTGATTTGTGTGAAGCGTCCAATTTGCTTAAGGAATTAAAGATATGATTCCTTATGATTATAACGTAATAAAAAACAAACCTGAATGTTTATAGTCTGGTCTGATATCGCTATGAATTAATGTATGTCATTTTCAGTGCGTTAACTTTTTTTATTTTACTTCTTTTTTATTTTTATTTTTTTTTTATTTATTTATTTTTTTTTGTGACAGTGATGTAGTGTAATCAAAAATATTTGCAGGCAGAAATAAGAAGTGAAAACTATTTCCAAAGCGAAAAACAGAAGTATACCATATTAGATTTCAGAGCATTATGATACCCCTTCCAAACAAAATTTGACAGGGGTTTCCCTCATAATCTAGGTAAATGATCTCTGCAGCAATCACAACATAGTTAACAACTGAAAACATGTTTTCACAGAATTTCATTTTTTCGTTATTTTGTTTGGATTTTTTTCTTTTTTTTGTTTGTTTTGTTTTGTTTTGTTTTGTTTTTTGTTTTGTTTTGTTTTGTTTTGTTTTGTTTTTTTGTTTTGTTTTGTTTTGTTTGTTTTTGTTGTTATTGTTTCCATGTCAATGCTGAGATTTTTTCGCCCTTAACACACAATTTGATCCAGAATAATATCTAGCCCCACATGCAGTATGGAGTAAAGGGTAGTAAGTAAACTGGTTCTCACTATGGAATTGGAAATCTGCCAATTATTGATTTTGTTGTATTATCGGACAATGTTGAAATTCTGACGTATTTCGTGTCCAACTACCTGACCAGTTTCATTTGATTTTCCTCAAATTGGACAAAAGCCATGAAGAGAACAGTATAATAATAAAAATAAAGTAATGGCTGTCGGAAATGGATGTGATCCTAACACTTCCTGTTTGAGATAAAGCAGTTTACTAATAACCCTAGGCACATATTCTAAACCTTTTTGAAATCATCTCAATAGCAGTCACTAGTTTTGATAAAAGCAAGGATATAAAGATTTTAGGGATATTCCAAAAATATGTGGTCTGTGACACTTTCATTGTATTTACAAAAACCGAAATCAAATAATTTTGACATCCATTTAGTGAGAAGTGTTGTTCTAATAGAAACAAATTTTCAAAGTAGGGGAATTTTTAAAAGATAAGTAATCTTTGACACTCTCATGAAATTTACCAATTTGGAATAAAAAATCTCCTTACTAAACAAAATCAAAATGTATGATTGCTAGGTAGAATTAAAAAAATAAATGGTCTTTGTAACAGGATAGTTACCAAAAGTTGAATCATATTTAAGAGTTTTGAAAATTTAGAATTTCGTCTCTTGCACTTGCCACAATAAAATACGATATGCCAAAATCTCAAAAGTATGAGTCTTTGATATTTTCAGGAAACTTGGCAAAGTTGGAACCGGATTCAGAATTCCGAAAACTTATTGCGCATCTGCAGTATCATGATATGCAACAATTCTATAAAATTAAAGCACTAAATCCAAAAAGGTAGGAGTTCGCGTCTCAAGAAAGTATGTTGGATTGACAAACAGACAGACTGGCGGATGAACAGAATTTCCCAGAACTTTCATTCGAAAGTGCGGGATAATGATACATAATAGGTCGCTCCGACTTAAAAACAAACTGTGGATAGTATTGCAAGGCAATACAGAAGTCCCTTACCGGTGGAATAATCCTTTGTTATACCAGCAAAAATAGTAAAAGACAAAATTTTTCCAAGTCCAAGGCCCATAACTCTGTCAAAAATCAATGGAATGGAACCAAACTCGAACTTGATCTGTAACTCATAGTGGTACACTCACATAGCAGATATCAGCTTAATATCTGGAATGGTTTAGAAAAAAGTCCGGAAAACCTATATTTTACCAAAAGTTTCTTAATCCAAGGCCTATAACTCCGTCAAAAATCAATGGACCAAAAGCAAACTTGAACTTGATCTGTAACTCATAGTGGTAGACTCACATAGTAAATATTAGCATAATATCTGGAACAGTTCAGAAAAAAAGTCCGGAAAACCTATAATATTTTACAAAATTTCCAAGTCCAAGGCCATTTGGATTGGAACCAAACTCGAACTTGATCTGTAACTCATAGTGGTAGGCTCACATTGCAAATATTAGCTAAATATCTAGAACGGTTTAGGAAAAAAATCTGGAAAACCTACATTTGACCAAAATTTTCTGAACCATACTCGAACTTGATTTGTAACTCATAGTGGTAGATTTCCATACCAATTAATATTAACTAAATATCTCTTATAGTTTAGAAAAGGGTCTGGAAAATTGAGCGTGATGAACTGACAGACTGACTGAGTGCAAACCTAAAGTCCCTTTCGGCGAAGCCGGTAGGGGACTAATAAGCATACCCAAATCTCGTTTGGGCGACAAAATAAGATACATACGAATGTTGTTGGTTTTATTTAATAGAATAAAGTGTTTGTTAACGAATATCTGCAAAATGCAAGCTCCTATTTTAACAATTATATACATGTATCATTTATATATCATACACTCTCTCCTCTTGTCAGTCAGAAGAAGTGTAGAAGCACATATATTTTATATATGTATCAGCAGCACTTGTGTCCCTATTAGTGATACTGGTCGTACAAATGTTTCACTAAACAGTGATACATCCTTGAAGACACAGATACCTAATGCCATTTTTTTCTCAAAATCCTCTCTATATATAAATAAAATACGGAAACTGGATTTCATAAAATGAACATTATGATTAAAGAAAAACAGTCTTAGATTACTCTGAATTTCACTTTTGTCCTTATCTTAAAGATTCATCAGATACCTTGATTCCAAAAGCCGCTATGAAAACGTTCACAACAGTTATAGCAGCAACAAGGGCCACTGTAATGTCATTAATTTTATTTGCATGCCGTTTTTCTTCTGGAGATTTGGCTTCCTGGTTCCCAAGGATCAATAGCATCACACCCACAACAAGCTGTATAATAACGGACACTACAATCAGGAGTACAACAGGCCAGAAATAATCCGTACTTGTCCCTGCATTCAATACAGCTTTAAGTTGTGATGCATTTGCCATCAGTAAGCTGATATCCAGAAGTCCTTTGGCTAGTGTTTTCTTGGTAGCATATTTGTTATATTGGAATTCCTTCCCTTGTTCACCCTCCATATACTTTAATTCCTTTTGTCCATTCTGGTGTCCATTCTGTAAATATATTACATTAAGGTAAAAAATGACTAAAAAATCGTTTCGTGACTATTTGTTAGTTCAGTTATAATTCATGGTAGGTATATGATTATTGTCATTCAACCATGGGCTGGGTCTTTATATTCGAATTTAACCCAGAGTGTTAGCGACTTGGTCCATCTCATCTTTTAAAGATTTCGCACATTTTTTTCCAATAAAGTCTAATATTAAGGGGTTAAGAGAACATTGTTTGAAATTTTGTATTTAACTTGATTAATGAAATGGTTTCAGGATTTAAGGAGAAAACAAGCATATATTACTACAGGAAACTGGTTAAAAGGATCGGCATAAACTGAAATTTGGATAATTGAGCAATATTGAAAAAAAAATTCATCAATAGATTCAATTGAACTTTCAAAATTGACTGTAAATGAACAGTGGTCACATCAAAGTGTGTTATCTTAAAAAAATTCTTGTTTTGTTTTTTGTTTTGTTATTTGTTTGTTTGCCTCATACCCTCCTTCATTTCAAAAATAAAGTTGACGCCAAACACAGAATTAAATTGGTTTTACAAGTTTTCATGAACGACTGAAAGTTAAAACGTCTTACGGCGGTGATATAGCCATCACCAATTTGGTAGAGAACCATCATATAACACAATATCTGGTAAATATAATTTTGATCTGAATACAGTTTTTTTTTCAAGTTTTTAAAAATCTTTAAGTTTTCTCTATAAGGACAAAATAAATTTGCAGGGAAGCAATCTTAGATGTATGACTGGCACGCAAATCATAAATTACCAATAGTAACCTTATTTTCAAGACACAGAAATTAAGATTGTTTACAATGAGTCAAATGCCAAACTAAAATCTTCGGTGGCCAACATCTTTGATTTACAACTGATACTCAATTTACACATTTGGTGGAGGTCCATTGCTTACTGCGCCTAATTATATAAAACGTTTATTTAACAAAATACCGACCGAGTTATTGTGAATGTATGGGCGGCCAAACGGGCAAAAATTCACAAAGAAAATACGATAAAGACAGAAATGCATAACATATAAAAATATCTTATTTAAAAAGATGAAAATGAGTTTGTAACGAAAGAATCAAAACTGTGATGAAAAAGACAAAAACGTGCTACAAAGGACAAAATAACAGTTTGTCAGGAAAGACAGATGTCGCTTTTCTTCTCAACTCACTGCATGATTTTGATTGGCTGCTATTTTTAAATGTATTCTCCAATACATTAAATCATGTAATTACGTCTCAAATTAGCACCAACTATATTCTAAAACATAAATATGAAAAGAAAAAAACTAAAAACAAAACAGAAGTCACTCACAAAAAAAAAATTATTAAAGATTGAGAGACAGTTAAGTAACTATCAAAAACAATCGTATATCACAAGTGAAGAAAGGCTGGTGAAAACTTAGGAGTAAGTCATTAAATTGAACGAAAAAAAAAATCAATTCAAGAAAAGTGATCAAACCGACCAAGGGCAAACAATTTTCGGGATTCCGGAATTACCCATGCATTTTTAACCAATTGAAATCCGTGAAATTGTAGGCCTTAAATCAGGATGAAAATGTCTATGATACGGAAAGGGCATGCTTTATGGGAAATTTGACGGTATTGTCAATTTTTTCTTGAATAAATATAAACTTCGTCAAAATTGATCATACGTGAATCAGAATTGAACAATGAGGGGTTCATTTAATTACATATATTATGAAAAAAAAACAAAAACAAAAACAAAAACAAAAACAAAAAACAAAAAAACTCTACTGGGATTTTTTTGCCATCAATTATACCCGAAATTTCGGGATTTCAACAGCGTGGAACGGGATATGAGACCCCCTCTCTCCCCATGATATCATCTGCGATAAGAAAAAGGTAATCAGCGATCTGTAATGATCTTATGAATCATAAATAAATCTAAATATACATAATCAGGTTTACATCCGCAGCGGTCAATCTAACATCTTGACCTATACCGTTATCTATTCCAGGTGTGAAACCACCAATTCATTTCTTTAACATTTTCAACTAAAATTTGGAATTTTCAAACCTCCCTGGACATTTTATCTTAAGTTTAACCTTGCCAAGACTATACATGTCGTGAAAGACACATACCTGCTCTACATTATATCAAATTTTCATCATACCTTTAAAGCCTTCTAAGAGATTCCCGGTGTGTCGGGGAAAGCCACCTATAAATACGTACCACGACGTCACAACATTGCGCAAAAATAGTCATTGGGAATTCCCCTCTTTTAAGTGATCTAAAATTACACCTGGTCAATTGACCTTGGTCTTGAATTAAACCTAATATATCAATGTTTAAATGGGTGCATCATTCATCAAATTCCCTTGAATAGTTTTAAAGGTGCAAGAATACAAAGTCTATCTTTAGATTCAAAAGGTCTATTTTCNTTCCGGAATTACCCATGCATTTTTAACCAATTGAAATCCGTGAAATTGTAGGCCTTAAATCAGGATGAAAATGTCTATGATACAGAAAGGGCATGCTTTATCGGAAATTTGACGGTATTGTCAATTTTTTCTTGAATAAATATAAACTTCGTCAAAATTGATCATACGTGAATCAGAATTGAACAATGAGGGGTTCATTTAATTACATATATTATGAAAAAAAAAACAAAAAAAAAAACAAAAACAAAAACAAAAACAAAAAAACAAAAAAACTCTACTGGGATTTTTTTGCCACCAATTATACCCGAAATTTCGGGATTTCAACAGCGTGGAACGGGATATGAGACCCCCCTCTCTCCCCATGATATCATCTGCGATAAGAAAAAGGTAATCAGCGATCTGTAATAATCTTGTGAATCATAAATAAATCTAAATATACATAATCAGGTTTACATCCGCAGCGGTCAATCTAACATCTTGACCTATACCTGGCTTGCTCTGTTATCTATTCCATCAAAGCGCCATCTGTCTTTTCTGAGAAACTGTCTTTCCTGACAAACTGTCTTTGATTTTACACATTTGTATTTCATTACAATTTCTTCTTTTGTAGGACGTTTTTGTCTTTTTTATTATTCTATTTTGTTCTTTTGTTAAAAACCAGTCTTTTTATTTTCACAGTTTTAATTCTTTAAATGTAACACTTTTATCTTATTTGCAGTTTTGTCTTTTTAGTTTTTGACTTTGTACTTTTTGCCCGTTTGGCCACTCATACATATGCGCATTTCGACAACATATGTCTTTCCAGTGCAGATAAAATCAAAACATTTGGAAATTTATAAACCAAAATATGCTTAAAAGCTGATAGAGAACAAACATGGGATCTAAAAGGGAAAGCCAAACTCGTTTAAGGACATAACAATGCAAGAGGGAGATTAAAGTTTAATCATTAAAGAAAGCCGTAGATTTAGATATTGCAAAATAGAATCGGTTTTCGGGCTAGCACCGAAGAACTGGCTTCTGGGTTGGTGAACACCCACGGGGACTAACAGTCCGCCAGGAGTTGCATCGTTCCAGTGGTGCCGAAGTCACTCTGTCGGAAATTAATTCCTCATCAGCACTAGAACCTAAACATAGGAAACCAATGTAAAAAATGCATAAAACCAAAATAAATCCACATAGTCAGTAATATCAAATATAGCTACGGACAAAAATACGATGTATTTACTGGTATACATTAAAAGTAGTATTATATGAATATTATCCCTCAAAGAATATATGTTACACTCGAAAGCTCGTGCAATATAAAATTCTACTGGGGAAAGTATTCCCAAGATTTATTAAGAGAAATACAGCTAATCATACAATATGAAACATTCAACAGTCTATAAATGTATTACTCAGTGTGGATAGTGGACGAATAATAGCAGAACAACTATTGAGAAAACCATTAGTTTGGTGATAAAATTACCACTAAATTATATATTTTTATCATTATGCCAACAAAATTCTTATACGGTACCAACATTCATTGGACATGAGTTATTACTGCCGATCAATCCAATAGATTTCAACGAAAAACCAATCGTGCCAACATTTCAATAGAATACTCAGTGTCAACAAACACTATCATGACAACATTTTTGGTAATTATGGGTTGCTTTTCTAGAAGCCGTAAGGGGACAAACAAAGAATAAGTAAAAATTATTTACAATTCGAGATCACGATAAAACAATACCGTTTTACCGAGATCTCGATAAAAATTATAGGGTTGTCTCGATAAAACAAACACTGATATATCGAGATCTCGGATTATTTTATCGTTATCGCGATAAAACCATCATTGTTATATCGAGATCTCGCATTATTATATCGTTATCTCGATAAAACCAAAATTGTAATAACGAGATCTCGGATTATTATATCGTTATCTCAATTAATTATATCGATATCTCGATTTATTATATCGATATCTCAATTTATTATATCGAGATCTCGGATTGTTATAACGTTATCAAAATTTTGTCTGATATGTTTGCGGATTAAAAAAAAACATGGCCACCATTACTAAAAATAGAATGTTGGGGTAAAATGTAAATATTGACATATTTCTTGAAAACCTTTACAGATAGAGAAAATCTGATTGGGAAAAAATGGTGAGAATGATAAGATCCACCTTTGCTCAATTTGGGTCAAAACTGTCAGACTACGTCTTATATGAGTTATTGCCCTTAAATGATGATTTTTGACAAATTTTACTGTTTTTGGCCATTACTTGTAAAATTATAATAGATAGAAAAAAACTTTCATTTGCAAGAATGACAAGATCTACTGTTGTTTAAATTGGGTCAAAATCATCAATCGATGTCTTATAGGAGTTATTGCCCTTAAATGACGATTTTTCACAAATGTTGCCGTTTTTGGCTATTTTTATGCCCCGCCACGAAGTGGAGGGGGCATATAGATTTACCCTTGTCCGTCCGTCCGTCGTCCCGATTTGGTTAAGTTTTGCGTTTAGCTCCATTTCTTAGAAAGTAGGAAGAGAATATAAATGATATATCACATGTATAATCATCTTATATAGTACAACAGAGATCAACCACATTTGAGTCACTTTGACCTACATTTCATGGATGAGTGATTTCTAAAGCTTTTCATGTGTAGTACCTTTTTGTAGAAACCTATGGTTATATATCAATGATATTTCACCAGTGCAATGTTCTTATGCAGTGTATTGCAGTTAGGCATCTTTTGGGTCACTATGACCTAGATTGTATGCATGAGTGACTTTGGTTAAATTTTGCGTTAAGGTCCATTTCTCAGTAACCCATGGTAGTGCAATAATGATATTATACTAGCACAGTGTTCTTAAATGGTACTACACATCTCATCACTTTTTGGGTCAATATGACCTACACTTTATGCTTGAGTGACTTTAGATAAATTTTGCATTTAGGGGTATTTCTCATTCATAGTTAGTAGCATAACCATGATATATCATCAGTATAATGTTTTTATAAATTCCTGAACTCCTCAATAATATTTGGGTCAAGATGACCTATATTTTACGCTTCAATGACTTTGGATAAATTATGCATTTAAGACTGTTTTCATATTTTTTTAAATTGTCAATGATGTTTCACTTTTATTGTCATTTCCTGGAATAGTACTATATAGTTTAGCAAAATATTTGCAGTTTGAGCCAATATAAAACCCCATATTGGTTGTTGACGGCGGGGCATCCGTGTTCTGCAGCAAAAGATTTGACCAATTGTCAGACGACGCTTTGCTAGTTATTGCCCTTAAAGAGTAATTTTTGCCAAGTTAACATTTTTGTTAACATAAGACGACTCCTTATTGGAGTTATTGCTCTTGAATGCAGAAAACTTTGCTAATTTCGACATTTTTAGTCAACTTTGACAAAAATTTTCTCTCTGAAACTATCTGGCCAATTGTAACCAAACTTTGCCAAAATGATTCCCATGGTAACTAGTTTTAAATTTGTATGTGGGGTCTTGACAGACGAAAAACATGGTTGCGATGGCTAAAGATAGAACATAGGAGTAAAACCCAAACATTGACTTATATTCCGAATACCATCACAGGTAAAGAAAATCTGACAGCATAGGACAGAAATCTTTAGAATGACAAGATCTACATTTGTTGTAGTCGGGTCAAAATCGTAGACAACATCCTATAGGAGTTATTGCCCTTAAATGATGATTGTCGACAAATTTTACTGTTTTGTGGCTATTATTTCAAAATCTATAATAGATAGAAACTTTTAATTGCAAAAATGTTCAGAATGACAAAATCTACATTTATTATATTTGTGTCAAAATCGTCAGATGACGTCTTATAGCAGTTATTAGGGCCCCTCCACAAAAAAGTGGCAGATGCCCTTTAGTGATCAGTCTGTCCGTCCGTCTGTCTGTTCGTAACAAATCTTGTCCAGACTGGAACTTTTTTTATCTTAAAGTGTAGGTTCATGATATTTGGCATAAAGGTAGATCAACTCAAGACGATGTGTCGTGTACTATGGTTGTTGACCTTGGACCTTCAACATTGACCTCAAGGTCAAATTAATGGTTTTTGCATGACTGATTCGTGTCTGGTCTGTAACTTTTTTTATCTTAAAGTGTAGGCGTTTGATATTTGGCTTGAAGGTAGATCAACTCAAGACGGTATGTCTCGTTCTGTCATGGTCGGTGACCATGGACCTTGAACTTTGACCTCAAGGTCCAATTAATGGGTTTTGCATGACAGATTCGTCTCCAGCTATAACTTTTTTATCTTAAAGTGTATGCTTTGGATATTTAGCATGAAGGTAGATCAGCTCAAGATGATGTCTTTCATACTATGGTTATTGACCTTGGACTTTGAACTTTGACCTCAAGGTCAAATTAATTGTTTTGTATGAGACATTCGTGTCTGTGTTGTAATCCGAGATCTCGATATAGCAATATTGATTTTATCAAGATAACGATATAATAATCCGAGATCTCGATATAACAATGTTGGTTTTATCGAGATAACGTTATAACCATCCGAGATCTCGATATAATAAATCGAGATGTCGATATAATAAATTGAGATCTCGATATAATAAATCGAGATATCGATATAATAAATCGAGATATCGATATAATAAATTGAGATAACGATATAATAATCCGAGATCTCGTTATAACAATGATGGTTTTATCGAGATAACGATATAATAATCCGAGATCTCGATATATTAGTGTTTGTTTTTTGAGATAACCATATAATTTTTATCGAGATCTCGGTAAAACAGTATTGTTTTATCGGGATCTCGAATTAAAAATAATTTTTACTTATTCTTTGTTTGTCCCCTTACAGCTTCCGTAGTACGACTTTTCATCGTCAATCACTAACGTTAGTATCATAATTTATTTAATACACCATGAAATGAAACGATACAGAATAGATTTATTCATATATAAACTTACAAATAAATTGGTTTGAAATAAATAAAAGTATGAAGGCTTTTGAAAATACAAATGCCACATTTGCAAAAAAATATATGATCTGTCCATAGGCCTTATGAGCAAAGCTGACAATTTGGAAACTAGAAACGCACAATGTCCAAAAAAAATTGCGTTCAATAAAATCAACAGCCACTTTAGGTATTAACCCATAGTTCATATGAGTATATCGAATGAAAAATTGGTAACCTGTGACTTTAACAAATTAATCAACTGTCGATTTTCTTTGATTTCATAGTTCTAAGAATTCATGCCAGATTCATCGCCGAATCCTCATAGCCGAAACATAGTTTGCCGACATTTTATATTTTCAGTTTTTACCAAAAGTCCCAATTGGCCAAATCCAAAGAACCGAAGTCTTATTTTTCATTCGGTTTATTGTTTTCGAAAATGTCGATAATTGGTGTTTGTGATAAGGACAGAAAGAAGTTTATGATTATTGAAGCATACATGTGTTTGTGTCTTTGATATTCCAATGTGTAATTACGACTTAGCAATGCTGTATTCTAGGATATTGTGCGTGATTGTGGCAGAATAAAAAAAGAGATTATGAAAGTATAACTCATAGTTTTTAAAACATTGCCTTTAAATCCATACCACATTCAGCCTGGCTGACTTGGTTTTTATAAAAATCTATGAACACATGCAGTTTGGGTAACCATTTGTTTTTCCAAGACGGGTTCATTCAATTCAGCGAAAAAAAAGATATTGTTATCAAAGGAATGAAAGCAATGTATGAGGTGTTGGAACAAGGTAGAACTCATAATTTGTCAATTAAATGTCAGCAAGATCTTTTTGATAAAGTTGTGAAACCAATATTACTTTATGGAACTGAAATATGGGGATTTAGTAAAAAAGAGATCACAGAAAAAGTCCATTTGAAATTTTGTAAAATTTTACTTCGTTTAAAAACAAGCATTCCAAATTACATGGTTTATGGGGAACTCGTAAGATATCCTCTGGAAATTGGGATGTTATCTTTTTGGTCCAAATTAATATTTTGAAAACAGTCCAAAATTTCATCATTGGCTTATAAAGTACTATATAAATATATAAAAAATTACGAAAACGAATAGGTTTCTCCATGGATAAAAAATCGTAAAATATTGGACCAAGTGGTTTATCCTATATATGGACTTTTTGAAACTGTATTTCAGAAAACTGGTTACGTTTTACTGTTTATTATAATCTAATTGACCAATTTAAGCAAAACTGGAAGTCGGCTATTAAAAATTCAACAAAGAGTGATAACTACAAACTATTTAAGAATGAGTCAAAATTTGAAAATTATCTTGAAACTTTAGAGGATAAGGATAAATTCATTCTATGTAAATTTAGAACAACAAATCATCGATTGTCAGTTGAAGTTGGGAATTGAAAAGAGAATTTAGATTTTGTAATTTACGTAGAGGGTGGAATCGGGGGAATTTTATTATTTATTTGAATGCTCCAGCTTTGTAAATGAAAGAAAACTATATATTGCAGCTAAGTACAGAAACAGACCGAACGTTGTTCAATATGATGATTTGTCATCTTCTAATTCTGTTTCTGTTCTTAGTAAAGTTTATAAATTTATAAGAATTATAAATAAGAGGGTATGTCATCCAGATCAATCCGCCTTCTTCTTCTCTCTGATATATTTTGTGTCATTTATGTATTTTGGAAATTTGTCTGTTCGTTTGTAAATTTGTTTCGAGAATAAAGAATATATTTATGCAAAATCTTATTAAAACATTGACCAGTCCCTCGTATGTCTTGTCTAAGCAATCAAATACGTTGTTTGTGAGTAATAAATGTGTTGCAGTCCCACCAAATTTTAATAAAGGATGGTCACTCCTCAAGGATTTAAAATTAATACTTTTATTAATTAGAATATGGATCATATATGTACATCATTTTAAGCAAAAAATATTGATAGGTCTTTAAATTTAAACGCCTGAAATTTTGGCGGGAAACAGAACTTCTCTAGACATTTCATTTACTAGTACTTTGCATTTAGAAAATCAACCATTGAAATGCAATGAAGGAATATCTATAATCAAGAATTTCATCTGATTTTGCCAAAAGTCTATTGAAGATGTGTGCAATCATATTTAAAAATTGAATGCAATATTTTGTAGTTTTATTGTCGTGTAAAAGGGTGGACCGTAGCACATTTTGAATGAAGCGCTATAGCGCGCTTCATGTGAAAAATGTGTTACGGTCCACCTTTTACACGACAATAAAACTACAAAATATTGCATTCATACTCAAATTACATTCCGTAAACGGAATGCAAATCTTTACGCTAATTAACTTAATGAAATTCGTGGATCATACACCATTTCCTAGTTATGATTACTCAGCCGTCTTTGTTTACTCTTGTCGTTGTCAAGGAGTCTGTTGTAGTTTTAGTTAGGAATTGAATGCATTATTTTGAAGTTTCATTGGCGTATGAAAGCGTTGACCGAAGCACATTTTTCATGTTGAAATTTGTGCCCGGTCAACACTTTCATAATCCGTATGAAACTTTAAAATAATGCATGCAATTCTTATAATTACATTTTGACCGAAATATAAAAAAAAACACAATTTATTTACAGGAAAGTACATCATGCACATTGGGATTACATCATGCACATTGGGATTATATTGTTACAAGTAAATACGCCACGTGAAAAAGTGGTCAAATGTGTTTCATGGGAATTTCAGCTTCACATTGGTATGCCACGTGATCAGTGTTTACCTATCGAATTCACGGAATTCAAATGAATATGCATGAAATGTAATTATTGACTGATAAAAGGTATAACACCACTAATTCGGAAACCAGACGGGCACATAGTGAATTTAGTTCTTATAGACGATATAGTTCCAATATAGTGTATATTTTGCTACATATTCAAACTCTTGGCGCCTGAATCTTATTTAATTTGAAAGTTTATACTGTAAGGCTTCTTTTAAGCCTTAATTTATTCAATTTCGTCAAGAAATAAAAATTTTGTAGGCATGAGCGGCGGAGTATTTTTTCTGTAAAATTCAAGCAGGAAGTATCGATCCTTGTGTTGTTCACTGCCGGATACCTGTTCTTTCTTACATGCAAGTTAAGGGGGTTGACTTTTTCATGAGAGTTTCTTGAAAGATGCGTTTTTTAAGTTGGGACACGTGTCACTTCATTTGAACTTTTAGTAAAATTTCTACAAAGTTTGAAACATGCACAATTTAACATGGGAGTCTATATGGGAGAGTGAATTAGTGGTGTTATACCAAAACACTGTTACGGAAATGATCGGAAGTGCTCGTAACCAATCAAATACGGGGTTTTCCATTCGAAACAGTATGAATGTAATTATTTTGAAAAAAGTGAGCGTCAGTGTGCAAATTTTTTAATGATTCATTATGGATAAAATAAGAGAATTCCGAAAGTCAGTGGCAGTTTTAAAAACATCAGGAGTGACTATCCTTAAAGACAGATCGTAACTAAAACAATTATTACCCTCATATTCTTTAATTTTTATCTTGACACATCTTTTTTCATCTTGTTACCGTCGCCATAATAAGGTGGCGATATGAAAATTGCCAAAAAATTCGAAAACCCTTAGTCTAAAAATGACAATTTGAATGAATAGACGCGGCAATCTGGGAATCAGCAATTTAGAATTTGAGTATTTGGATTGTCACCCATAAAAATGCTTATTAAAGAACATACCAACATAGTGGTGCCTTCTTCCATCTTCATGTCGTCCATTTGCTTTTCTTTAAATTTATGGATTTCTAGAAAAGGTGTACTCGAATAAGTTATAAACAATATTCTCTGATATGTATGGACTTCGATTGGTAAGTGTTCAGTGAATATCCTGCAAAAAAATGTTTTCATGTCATTTATCTTGGAATGCATATGTAAAAGCTACATCAATAACAATCTTTGATTCAAACTAATATCATACATACAACACATTAAACAAGCAATTTAAATTCTAATATATGTAATACATGCTTGCTAAGTACTTAAAGTTACCTTTTTAAGCAAATTTTGCTGTAAATCCTCATGCAAAGCCATGTCCTTAGCTAATTTTGGCTTTCCAGTCAGATCATATTGGATGAAAAAATAAATACAGTCCGCCAAAAGTTAAGCATCACTTACTTTTAAAGTTTCACCAAACAAACATGTTGAAAGCTATATGTATGAAATTTTGCATGATGATAAGCCTTAACATAAAGTTCAAGCTTTTGAATAGGTAATCAAAAATCCGATTTTTCCAACCAAAGATAAATCGATCCCTTCATTATGAGAATTCCAGTTTCAACAATAAACTACAATTTGGAACATTGGGAGTTCAAATTTGCTACCAGATCATTCTTATGGGGTAAATGTGGTACAACATTCCATAATCGTTAATTTAAGGTTTTAATGGATTTGGAGCGCAGCCAAATTTAATCAAAGTAAGACCGACTGTTTTTTTTTTTCTTTGGTAAAATTCTGAAAAATCATTCTAGAAGTTTCCCTAATAATGTTCAAAACCGACTAAATTGACAATTTTTTTTAAAATCTTACAGATCGGGATAGTTATGCCTCGCAATTTTCTAAGCTTTAAAATCTTTGAAAAAAATACCAAATTTTTACCGAAATTCAACCAAACAAATGGTCAAAAGAAGAAACTTGGTACACTGGAAATCATTATTTGGATATTTTGGCAGTCTCGGAATCCAATAAAGTCTTCTCTGTTTAAAAACAGACATGTATTGAGATGTTGTTCTGAAATGACAACAAAAACTCAGATTTCAAAATTTTAAAGGTTATCAGAAATGTTGCTCGAAAGTTTTCAAATTCATGCCCCTCATAAAAATGCTCTTAACATTGACAGAACCCTAATTCTCTTATCCGGATATCCGGGCACTGTACCTGAGGAGGAGATGAAAATGACCACATTTCACTATTTATCTAAGTAACTTCAACTTTGATTCATTCATTCACATTTCAATATATTTTAATGAAACTCGGATTATGCATTTAGAACATCAATATAATCATCATATCCAAATTCAATTCAATTTTTTTTTCAATTCAAAAAATTTTATTGTCATAAACAAATGGATTGGATTACAGGCAATGCCTATACAAATCCTCTCCTTCATACAAGATAGATCATAGATATAAACATACATAATTTACATAATAATACATATAAAATATCATACATTAGAAAACAGATTTTATCAATATTTTGTATATATTAAAAAAAAAAATGAAAGACTGATTTACAATATTTGTTTGTTTATGACACAATAAGTATGATATAGTTATTCAGATTAAAACATTTTGATCAAGTTTGTAAATTGATTTTTAGAAAATAGGAAATTTTACTTAATTGGTCCATCAAAAGACTTTAAATAAGCTTCCAATAAACAAATAGTATTTTATTTATACAAATTAGAAAAACAGGGGGCTACTTAAGCAGCTGTTAAGACCATGACATATCTTTCAAATCATGTAAACCTTTTACTAGTAGATATAAAATGGTAGACTGCCTTAAATATTTCAATATTCTCCTCAATGGTTAAATCTGAAGACCCGTTTAGTAAAGTATCTGTATTTATAAAGGCTTGAAATTTACTAAGTGAATGAAAAAGGTGTGTTCGCTGTAAAAAAAAACGAGGACAGACATAAAAATAGTGATAATTGTCCTCAGTTTCATCCCCACAAGCACATTGTGAGCTATCAGATAGATGAGACTGATACAAGTGATGGTTTAAGTTGCTAACTTCATTTCGAAGCTGGCAGTGATAAATATTTTGGGGACAAGAACCGAAGAAAAATAGCTAGGAATTTTGTCGATATCTTCATTAAGTTTATTCTTAAATTGAGATAGTGACTGGATATTCCTGATACTATCATCTGGTTTATTCCATGAATCTAAGACTGTAGGAAAGAAACTATCCTTATATGACTTGGTTCGACAGTTCGGGGTAGTGAATAACCTTGGATTTCTCAAGTTATAGTTTGGTTCAGGAATAGAATAGGAAAAAATGTTATCAGTTATGTACTTTGGCAGATCTCCCTGCATTGCCTTGAACATTAAGATAAGTTTTTGTTTTCTCCTTCGGTTATGCAGGGAGTCCCAGCCAAGTTCTTTGTAGAGTTTTACCCTAGATGTACCCTTTCTCATACCAGAAACTATTCTTGCTGCTTCATACTGTACAGATTCAAGAAGATCAGACTGTTGTTTTGTACAATTATCCCATACTACACCTCCATATTCCAGAATAGGTCTAATAAATCCGAAATAGAGTTTTTCTAAAGAGTTTCTATCAAGATTATATTTTAACATACGCAAGATATGGAGGCGAGAACATGCTTTAGTGTAGATTTTAGTAATATGATCTTTCCAAGATCCATTTATATTAAAGTTTAAACCTAGATGCTTATGATTGGAAGTATCTTCTAGTACAACATCATTCATATACAAAGGAGGGTTATTTACTTCATTTCTTTTAGAAAATAACATAGACTTAGTTTTTGTAGCATTGAATGTGACACCCCAGTCACTTGCCCATGTACTAAGACTATCAAGATCTAAATTTAAAGATTCAGCTGATTCATAAGGATCATCTACTATACAATAAAGAGATGTATCATCTGCAAACAGTTTCATTTCATTCGAGACTACATCAACAATATAATTGATATATATTAAAAACAAATATGGGCCAAGTATTGATCCTTGAGGGACCCCAGCATTAACCGAATTCCAACCAGAGCAATAACCATTCATACAAACTCTCTGTTTACGATCAGATAAGTAACTTCCGAACCAAGTCAATAAGTTGCCACTAATTCCATATTTCCTGAATTTATATAAAAGGCCACGATGCCAAACACTGTCAAATGCTTTAGATACATCACAAAATATAAACCTTACATCTTTTCCCATATCTAGATTTTTCATAATAATATCATATATCACGAGTAATTGGTTGACAGTAGAGTCTTCATGCCTAAATCCAGACTTGTCATCTGAAAGTATACCATATTGTAGCAAGTAGTTATGAAGGTGCTTAAATATTATTTTTTCCAGCGTTTGTGACAGATATTGGTCTATAATTTACAACACTCTCATCACCACCTTTTCCTTTGTAAATGGCAGAGACATTAGCCAATTTCCATTCAGCAGGTACCATCCCATTATTTAAACTTTTTTGAAATAAAATAGTTAATGGTTTGACTATTGACTGGAAAATGGCTTTTAAAAATTTTGGGGAAAGGTTATCAGGACCAGCTGGTTTAGATATATTTAAAATATTAAATTGGTCACATACGTCTTGTTCAGTAATATCAATATTAGAAAGCTCACAGGGTGCAAGTGGAGGAAGATTTGGGAGATCAGGTTCAGGTTCAATGTTTGAAACTGATGTAAAATAATTGTTAATGGCATTTGCTTTATCAATCGGATGAAAAAGAATGTCGCCATTATTTTTTATAGGAGAATTAGTACTATAAGAATTTTTAAATTTTGATACACTCTTTGCAATACGCCACCATTTGCCCGGAGGCATAGACTTATCAATCAAAGAATTTTGTAACTTAATAATAATGTATTGTTTTTTTGCTTCTCGAATCATATCAATAACCTCATTGCGAATTTGTCGAAATGTAGTCCAATCATCTGCAAAATTTCTCAATTTTGCCTTTTTATGTATACGATTCCTTTTTCGAATTTTGCATTTTATTTCACTGTTAATCCAAGGTTTATCTCATGGACGAATTCTAATAAGCTTTTTAGGAATAAATGTGTTCATTGCATAGTTAATTTCTGAATTAATAGCTTCATTAATAATATTAACATTATTTGAATCACCAAATTTAGAGTTCCAATCTTTGTCTTGCAAGTACTCATTTATTGCTGCATAATTTGCATTATCATAATCCCATATCATTTTTACAAAAGATTTTTCTCTTATTACACTAAAATTAATTTCAATTACACATGGGCAATGATCACTGCAAAATTTGGGTAATACATAACTGTCTCTGACTATATTAGAATTATTCACAAGTATAGGATCAATTAATGTGGCAGATGAACTAGTAATTCTAGTAGGGTCCTGTATAACATTTTCTAAACCATACCTTTCACATGACTGCATAAATTTATGATTGTGACTAATAGTTAAGAGATCAGCATTTATATCACCAAGGAAAATACAGTTATTAATACCAGAATCAATACATTTATCAAACAAATTATTAATATATTCCCAAGGTGATACCCTTGCATTTGGAGGTCTATACATACATACTAATAAGAGTTTTCTATTATCAACAAAAATTTCAATACAAAGAGATTCCACTTCTGACACTTCTAAGTCGTGACGACGTTTACTTAAAATTGTATTTCGAATATAGACAAGTAAACCACCTCCACTATTAGT
>MJUU01051428.1:31150-43694 GCA_002080025.1 Modiolus philippinarum | reverse complement strand
GTGTCCACACTTGTACTGTGTCCACACCTGTATTGTGTCCACACACACTTAAATTTGCACTTATATTACAGCGGGGCCCACAGAGATGGCTGCCATCTCTCCGATGTCTAGTTTATTGATGAGACCGTCGAAACGGTTGATAACATATGAACAAGTAGAACATTGAAGTTGAATGTGCTAGTGCAGAAATTAGATTCGTTGCTGTAAACAAATATTTTAATATCCCGTTTTCCTTTTGTGAAAAAAAATCCGTATCCCCACGACCAAATAAAATTATATATTGTCATTGATTCTGTATTTTAAAATCAAATTCACAATATCTGTATCCGTTACAATCTACATCATATTACAATGTGTATTCCTATGTTCGTCTGTATGCTCTCTACATTGCTAACTCCTAACTATGCACCCCCTTTTGCCTCTATCCTTCGGAGACTGCATCCGCTGGTTCAACTTTTATCTTACATATCACTTTTAATGCTCAGATGTATTCATGTACAACTATTGCTTTGATTTCAATTCATAAAAAACAAGACGCAAAAATGAAAGGTGCTGGCCAAGATTCGATCCCGAAACCTTCAGTTTTGTAGGCCAGCGGTCTAGCCCACTCGGCCACCGAGGCATTTCTTCGAAACGTTTTAAAAATTTGAGTGTATCATGAAACCTAAAATTGTGAAATGCACGAAATCGACATCTCGGTCTAGAATATATATATATATATCAATAGAAAATACAGAACATAGTTAAACTGCTGTATAGTTTTCTTTGAATTTTCGTTTTTGATTTCGTTAAATCGTGTAAAATAAACTGCGTTTTTCTGCAAAAATTCGTGGGGTGTTGAATAATTTTTAAAAATCCTTCCGTAACTACGTTTTTATGCAAATTGCTCACGGTGCTATAGTATCTTTCCGCCGATTCCTGCCCCGCCGTCCAGAATCAAAATTTCGTGGTATTGTCACGTTCAGTAAAAAGACATTTCTTGTGCATTTGTCCAATTCGTCGTGTGTTTAACGCGCGTGAAAAGGTTCAGATTTCAAGTCCTGAAAACCGCTCAGACCCGAGTCTGGCTAGGACCTAAATTCGACAACAACGAACAAGTTGCATTCACAAAAAATTCGGAAAAAAATCCTTTTCTCCTACTGAAAATGTCACTTCGCGGGGATTTCGAATAAGATTAAGATTAAGATTAAGATTGTTTATTCCAATTAATGGTCCCACAAGGGCATACAAATTTCATACAATGATTAAGATTCATTTCAGGTACACATATACATACATACAAAATTAGACAAAGAACAAGAGAACATATAAATATGTATAACGATTGTAATAAACTGTTAAGTATATAATAATATTTTCAACGGTCAGGCCAGAGCATGCAAGCAGGGATAATACCAGTAGAAATATAAATATACACACTATATATAACAGTCAACCATGTTGGCGTCTAATCTCAAGACACTCTTGGATATAAGTTCCAAGAAGGTCCAGAACATCAGAATTTTCATTTGAAAAAATCCAAATAAATTTTGAACGATCATTCATTGCACTAAAGTTAACACAGAGTTTCTCTAAACAGGAAAAAATTTTCTTCTTTCGTTATTATATAAATTACATTCTGTTAAAAAGTGTTGCTCGTCTTCAACTTTCAGACCCTTTGAACAATATATACAGTGTCTTTCTGAACGCTCAATGTTTTTGTATCTGCCGCACTCTTCGAATTTCGATTTCGAATATGTGCTGTCATTTTTTGTAAGAAATATTCATTAACTTATATTATACACTGTATATTTCTGCTTGCCTTTTCTTTTCTTTACTTGAAATGCCTTAAAAATGGAATCATCTTACACATAAGATACCCTTTCAAGTTTTGACTAGGATTTATTTAACAGCTTGTTAAGGTTAAAGGCCCTTTTCAGTCCGATGTTAAACCTATGGAAATTTTATGTAAAACCCTCAGCCTAAACGGCTTGTTGCTTTATTCCAAAAATTCATCTGCAAATTATTGAGATAATTGCCCATGCAAAGCTACCATCATTTTATGCTAGTATCAACAAATTTAATGATTTTGCAGAAAAAAATTTGAAAATATTGTGGTAGTTGGATGTTATCTGGGACAAAAATGCGGTCTGTTCGAATGATTTGCCGTTTTTTATATTGATTTTCATAAATAACTCATTCGTTTGTTCATAAAACTTGCAACGAATGGTAGCTTTGTATGCATAAATGAAACAGCTATATGCAAGCGAAGTTTGGTGAAGAACCAACAAGCCGTTATGGCTGGGGGTTTTACATAAAATGTCCATAGGTTTAACATTGGACTGAAAAAGGGGCCTTTAACCTTAAATTTGATTTTCAAAAGGGGGAGCATGCGATTTTCGCCGAAGAAAAAAAAAAATCAATGTAAGTTTTTCGTTGAATTGACTTGAAGATAAAATATACTAGTTCAACTCATAAACTTGAACCCATTCTCGTTATTAAATGTGCAATAATTTGTATGGCATAGTCCTCATAATTTCTATTTTTAACTTAAAAGGAAAATGTTCAATTGAAAGGACCAATGAGAACGCTCGTTAAGTTCCAACTACGTTTAAGTTTACTTTCAATTACAAACACATTTGCACGTGAATTGTTACGATGTATAAAGTGCTACACTGCTGTGCAATTGGTTGTAATGACCGGCATCTACCCTTTGCAGAACTGTCAAGGGGGTTTGGGTTCAAAGAGTGAGACGGAGGACGTGTGGGGAAAAAGACAAGGTTTTGTTTTCAGAGACGCAAAGTGCTGCATTCTTATAGCATTTGAAATGGTCATAGCAAGGAATTTGAAACTTAATTTTTCATTAAAAATGGAAAACATCAAATTTAGCTTTCATATATGTGACCTCCATTGAAAAATGTCTTTTTCTTCAGGGCCTTAGTAGAAAATGAACCAATAGTATGAAGGAATATGCAGAAAAAAACCCTAATTTTTTGGTTTTCTTGTTATGAAAAGGTCGTTTTTTCTATTTGAAATTTATTTTTCTCGAAAATTTGCAAAGCGTGACATTGAAAAGGGTGCGCGTGAGAGCGTGATTTGGTATTGGAAAGCGTGCATGACTCTCACGCGGAAAGCGTGAGACTTGACAGGTCTGCCTTTGGCTTTGCAAAACAGCAGAAAATTTCGTTGCTTGCATCTAATATTGAAATTCATTGCAATCGCAACTCGCATTGTTTCGTTACAATCGAAAGGCACAAGATGGAACGTATTTGACCTTCAAGTAGAGTGAGTGGGTTTTAGCGAGCACTTGTCACATTCTTTCATTTGATGATTTTGTTTTGAAAATCTCCGTGCTTTATATGCAAGACTACACATATTTTGAAGGCTTACTTATCTTATAATAAGGTTGCTTCAGATATGAAACCATGGACCATTTGATTTCAGTTGGGGAGGTCGGGGGGGGGGTGATTTTGTCTAGAAAAATTATTGATATTCTTTTCCACTTAGAACAAATTATTTGTTTTCACTAAATGTCACACCAAATTATTTATCTGTAATTGCAATTTTTGTCTTCAAATCAAAACCAGATCATTTATTTTTCTGACAAGTATGAGTAGAATATTCCCGATCATTTTCAATGCCACCGAATTAAAAAATCTCTCCACTCGAAAATTATATTGTCCTCCCCTTACGAAATTCAAAACTTTGTAGCATTGATGGAAGTTTTTTCTCTTCTTTCATTTCTATAAATTAGTAAACTTTATAAAATCTACTCGTGGATTTCTCTATCTGTCTTAAAAAAATCTGTAGGATTCAGTTCTGGTCCGATTTGACATATGTCAAAATTTAGCTGTTAAAAAGGGCTACTGCCGCTAGACATGCAGTTTCATTCAAGCATTTTGGAGCAACCATTTGATTTTTATGGAGGGCAAGGAAGGGACATCTGACCCCCTTAAAAATCAAATTGTCACTTTTTTAGAAAAAAAAATGTTTCAGTTATATTATGAATTTAAACACAATAAGAAAATTTTAAGGGCAGTAAATCAAAATGGAATGTAACAAATAATAATAAAAGTAATAATAAATGTGTAAAAATAACTAACTAAAAAAATATCGAAAATTAACTAGATCCAATGTAAACATTTATACATAAAATACCGTAAAACCGGATCGGCTTTTAAGAAAAGGCTTGATTGGAATGAGGCAAGAAATAAAAAGCCGGACAGGCAACGATGGATTTCTCGTAAGGCTTGATAGTCTTGTTAGGCCAAATAAAAAAAATAGGTGTGGTTCCGGTCACCCGACCGACCCTATTTTTTCCTGCCGACTCTAGACTTTTTTTCACCCAAAAAGTAAAAAAAAAAATAGAAATAAAACGACCGACCCTAGTTTTTATGGCCACTTTTGACTGACAAAGTATAAGTAGAGATCAGCGGCAAAATCGTAGTTATTTTGAAACTGTAAATCGGTATTATCATAGTTTATCAACTATTTACTTTATCGGAACCTTTTTATGAAGTATTTGATGAGAAACGAGCTCAAACGCCTCGAAAATTGAAGTTATTTCCCATCAGGAAGTTTTCGTGCAATCATAAATTCGGAACGAGTTCGGCGCAGACTGTCGTATCCGTATTTATTTCACATGCTATTTAATATTTCAGAGGCTTCAAAGCCTATTAAACTGTTGCGGGATAAATTTAAAGGAGACTTAAACCTCTTCTTTTACGTATGTTGTGAATAAAATATTGTCAAGGGTCAATGTGATATAAATAGCATATTGTCAGCTATATCGACACTTTACCGATCACATGGTTTGTTGACATCCTCAAAAGTTAATGCGGCTAATGAAATATTCGAGATTATGATATGAAAATATAAATTTTGGTGGAAATAACCTTCTCTTTATAACTGTTAGGAATGTTCCACTTCACAACAACCTATAGTATTTATCAAATCACATAGTGTTAAGAACGATCGTTTGGTTTGAACTGAGACTAAAAATCGATCATCTTGGAACTTGGACAAATCCTTAAGTATCCACATCATTTTTATGATAAAAATGTGGGGATAATACATGGTTTTATATCATAGGTTACAATGCATTTACATGATAAGTATTATATATGATTTAAAAAAAAATAAAAAAATAAAATTAAAAAAAATCCCGACCTACCGACCCTATTTTTTCCAGAGGGGTGACCGGAACCACACCTATTTTTTTATTTGGCCTTACCAAAATTTGGTACATGCTATATAAATATATAAAGAGAGAGAGATTTCAAGAAAACCGACTATTCACATGATCTCCGGAACCGTTTGCACTCATTTCGTTTTTAATTTTTTTTATACCCCCCGCAAACGAAGTTTGAGGGGAATAGGAATCACCATGTCTGTCCGTCTGTCCGTCCCCTTTCGTGTCCGGAGCAGAACTTTTGTACCGTAGCACCTAGGATTATCAAACTTGGTGTGTGGATGCATCATGGGAAGACGATGTGTTGCGTACCAAATTTAGGTCACTGTGACCTTGACTTTGAACTTTGACCTTTATGATAGTAAAACCGTGTCCGGAGCAGAACTTTTGTACCGTAGCACCTAGGATTATCAAACATGGGAAAATCGATGTGTCGCGTACCAAATTTATGTCACTGTGACCTTGACTTTGACCTTTGACCTTTATGATAGTAAAACCGTGTCCGGACTAGAACTTTTGTACCGTAGCACCTAGGATTATCAAACTTGGTGTGTGGATGCATCATGGGAAGACGATGTGTCGCGTACCAAATTTAGGTCACTGTGACCTTGACTTTGACCTTTATGATAGTAAAACCGTGTCCAGAGCAGAACTTTTGTACCGTAACACCTAGGATTATCAAACTTGGTGCGTGGATGCATCATGGGAAAATGATGTGTCGCGTACCAAATTTAGGTCACTGTGACCTTGACTTTGACCTTTGACCTTAATGATAGTTAATCCTTGCTCATTTTGTGCCGAAAGCTTGGTTAAATCAGGTTTGTATCCACCGAATTATATATTATTTAATGTATTACCCTTAAAATGAAGTACATGTACCAGATATGAACTGACTGGAATAATTTCAGTCCTCACAGGCTTTATTTCTGTTGGATTTACTTTCCAGTTACCATGTGGCTAAAGGTCAAATTTCAAAATGACATGCCTTGGTACTCGAATGCAGTTGTGGGGGGTATTAGTCTGGCTTTGCCGACAGCTCTAGTTAAGTTTTTTTTAACTCATTCCAATTTTAGAGTTTTACAAAAAAAATGTGAATAACTAAAAATGTGCAGAGGCGCATAGGACATCAGAAAATATTGTAACTCTATATGTTGGTATGATTTAAAAGTGTAGCCTTTGAAAAACATAAGAATTTCAAAATCCCATGTGATTTCCCCATTTCCCATTGGATTTTGAAATATTCCCATGAGATTTTTATGATTCCCATGGGACTTTTATTATTCCCATGAGATTATTATCTCCCATGGGAATCCTTTGAGTTCCATTGGGAATATTTCAAAATCCCTTGGCAAAATGTATTTTCCCATGAGATTATGAAATTCTCATGTTTTTTTTTTTTTTTGCAATTTTGTAAAAGTGTCCTAAAATAGCAACAAACTAATATGATTTTCGGAAGTTCCACGAAATTTCGCACATTTTGGTTATTTTCACTGATTGGTAGCTTTAAAAAATGGTTGCACAAAATCCTTTACGCTTTACTTCTGGACTCGGGCATATAAAAACAATAAAAAACTCTTCTTTCACTCGGCCAATTAGGAATAATATGTGAGAAAAAAGTAAACCCATGTGCTAGTATCCAATTCAGGATGGCCGTTACTTTAGAACATTACAGTTTTTACAACGGAACCTATAGGAAACATGTTCAAAAATCTTTTCTGAAACAATTTTTCTAATTTGAACCAAACTTGTTCACAATGGTCCTTGAATGGACTCCTTTCAAAATTGTTTCCAAGTTGTCCAGTACTAATCCAAGATGGCTACCATCAGGAAACATAATTTATCTTTAAAAACTTGACTGATTATTGTTCTCTATCAGGTTTTCTACATATTTTGATTTAAAGACTTACATCTTCTGATAAGATTTTCACTGAAGAGATATAACTGGTACAAATGACCATATGCAGAATTTAAGTTTGTGGTTACTTAACTGCATATTATGCTAATATTTTTTTTACTAGTCATTATTTTCAATTTGTGGAATGGTTTTGTGTTTTTCCTTTGAAGTAAATGTACTATATATAAGATACAGTTTGATTTAGGAAAGGGGAGGAGCTTAAATGAATGTCACAAATGTACAATAACTGACTGTAACTCCAGTTATTGTACGCCTCTGTATCTCCAGTTATTGTACACTTTTGGAGGTCAGAATATATTTTTAAAGGAAATAATTTCCGAAAACGAAACATTTTATTAAAAAATTAACATCAAATTTTTGTGAAAACATGTAATAAAAAATTGTGTCAGCTGAAAAAAATAGAAAAACAAACGCTGTCCGGATTTCATTCATTTTCATCTAATTTGGGTTGAAAAACGGTCAGCTTGCTCAACTTTACGACCAAATCCCTTGTTCTTCAAGAAAGTCCTTTTCGCATATGCCCTTGCTTTTGAATTACGGCAATTACCCACATATAATGAGATACACGTATCTCGGTAGATATTTAGCGCCATTCTGCCTTCGAAATCCATCTAGTGCATGTGCATGTCAGTGTGGCGCTACTCTCTCTCTATTTATTGAAAACGTTGACGGTTCAGTTAGTTTATCCTTTTGTGTTCATATCTTTTTTTTAATCATTTTTTTTAATCTTGAACTGAACTCTTCTGTCAGCCATGTTTCAGGGCATAATCAATGTTCGTTTCCTTGTCTTTTCCATTGTTTCAAAAGTACCGAGAATACCCATATACCGGGTACTGGTTTACCGTTGAAAAAAAAACAGTTTATGTTCAATTCTGTATTTTCGGCAATCTGTGTGCTAAATCAACGACAGAAGAATTATTTACTGCTTTCATTATCTGGAGTTTTTCCATCTCACGACAGCATTTTAAAATCTACCCTTCTTCTGTGTTGGAAAGCTCTAAAAATTCAACGTCCGTCCTTGTGTGATTCATTGTATGAAACCACTGCATCTTAGAATAAAGTAACACCCAACGTGCTGAGAATTTCCCAAAATATCTTTACCTAACGACTTGCTGCTTTTTCATTGGACCATTCCACAAATCATTTACAGAACACGTGATTATCTGTATCAGGTTTACAATGAAGGGGCGTGGAAATCATCTCGTCCTGATGGACTCGATGATTTCCACGCCCCTTCATTGTAAATCTGATACAGATACACACTCGTTCTGTAAATATAACTTAAAAAGACACATGAAATACACAGTATTATGTTTTCAGTAATGCGTTGGTAAACTTTTATTCACATTCAGTATACTCACTTTTTTTTAACATTGCCACCCAAAATTCACAGAAAGCATATTGGTAACTCAAGCCGAAAAAAATGCATTAAAAATTATTGAATGATATGTCCAGGGTATCATGGCAAGTCTGGCTTTATAATAGTTCACTAATGAACTGGTCTGTCTATAAGCATTGTAACATGTAACACTGCACACCTAATTTCTTAATTCTGGTTCACCAAAAAGACATCACCTCAGTGTTTGACTTATCAAGTACTTTATTGCCATACTAACAGAGCAGTTAATAAATACTAAACAAATTTACAAAAGACTACGGAACACATGCATGACTAGTAAAAGTCTGTCAAGTTCAAATATATTGGTAGTGACTAGTCTATATTTCAAGTTATTCACAGTGACATTATTTCGTAAAGGTATGAAAATCAATAGACTGATATAGAGGGGGCTCCAGAAGTTGTAAGCCCCAAACAAAAATCATGCAGAATGCAAATTGAATTTTATAAAACGATGAAAATATTGAGGAATCCCCTTTCTTAGAAGACTAAAACTGTTGCTAAGGCCAATTTTTAGCAAAGAAAATGTCAGAGGACTTTTATTTAATGTTGATCAAATGACAAAAAATAATCTACAAATAATTAAGTTTAATTTATTTTAAAAGTCCAAAAATCAATGGTCATATTTTGTTAGTCACTTCGACCTTGACCCTCAAGATAGTGACCTTGAAATGTGTTGTCATCTTTCGCTTTTGATATTCTAGTTTATGTAGAAGTCTGCTAAAATCTGGCATTCAGATACTAACTTATTCCCCGTTAATCAATATTATCACTAATTTTTTTGTCATTTTTTCCTTGGATTTGTTGCCATGGTAACAAAAAAAAATTACCTAAACCGATTAAAACTCTACAAAATAACTCTTATTACCAGTGCGCTTTAATTGAAGACACAAAAATCTTTCTTTTCAAATTCAACAAAATATACAGTAAAATTAACTTCAACTCCTTGATTTATTAATAATTGACTGTTGCCTAGCAACACAAAATAAACACACAAATTTGCAAATTCACAAATTAGATGTGTATTGAAATTTTAGAGGATTGCTAAAGTAACCAATACCGTTTTCAGTTTATCCTATTTCAATACATGCAAGATGCTAATCGACTACAAAGCTTTGGATTTATATAAAAAGTTAATAAAAATGATGATTTTCCCAAATTGTTTCCTGTTGCCATGGCAACAGCCTCCATGATAATGTCAATTTTCTTTGTATCATTGGTGAGGCAGCGACTTGAGATAACCTCACTTATAAGCACACATATTTGCTGTTATTTTATATGCCAGTATTAAAGGGGTGACATTATGTGTTATTTTTCCTCTAAAATGCCTAAATGGTAAAGAGTTAAAGCAGAGACATATAATTACATATAATTAATTATGTAATTATATGTCTCTGATTAAAGTAGTCTCCTGTTGACACTATCAAAGTTTCCATCAAAAAGTTTGTCAAAGAAATCTTGGACAAAGTTTTCTTGGTTAAAGTTGTCTGTTGACACTATCGAAGTTTTTTTTGGTTGATTGTCAAAGAAAATGCGGGAAATTGTGTTTAGAAGTAAGGGGACGACCATTTGATTTTGAGGGGGGTGGGGGCTTGGAAGATTTTGAAAATAAATAATAAATAATCTGTCCCTCTTTGAACTGAAAATAAATTTTCTTGCCTAAGCACTGTGGAAAATAAATAATCTTTCCTCATGTAATACTTTAAAATAAATAATCTGTCCTCTGCTAATAATTGTAAAATGTAATACTTTAAAATAAATAATCTGTCCTCTGCTAATAATTGTAAAAAAATATCATGACTTGATTTTTTTCGCTCGCTTCGCTCGCGACCTGCAATTACTGACAAACTCAAAAGCCAAAAGAAGTATTGTCTTTATGATGCCAAGCATGTAATGTGTAGTTGAATACATATTGCTTTACTGCGTTATATTCAATTATGCTAGTTGCTAAATTTTTCACAAGTGAAGTAAAATCACCGAGTCCTATATATCTCAGTACTGACAAACTCAAAAGGCACCATAAGTATTGTTCCATAGTGACAAGCATATGTTTTGCACATTTGGGAGTTTTTCCTTTATGCTGTCCTATTCATTTATTGAGAGCTTGTATTGTATTTCCAATATTATTTGGTTGTTTTAGTAACATTTGATTCTGACCAGTGATTGTGTATTTCGGTCATCACATAGTTCATTTTTGTCTCGCCCACGACGAAAGGCACAGAAAGCGAGACATATGCGTACAAAGTATGATGGCGACGGCGTTAACTTTCACGTTAACTTAATTTTGTGATTAGGTCATTTTCTAAGTAACTACAAGTGGTAGTTCAATAATATTTGGTATAAAGGTTGGTCTTGAGTAGCACATGACAGTTTGCATTGCTATATGGCTTTTGTCTATGACCTCAGTTTCACGGTCTGATAAACATGCTCAGTTTTTGTGCTTAGTTTAGTTTTTCAGTAACTATAAGTCGTTGGTCAATGATATATGGCATGGAGGTTGGTCTTAGGTAGTACATGACAGTCTGCCATATGACTTTTGTCCTTGACCTCAAATTCACAGTCTAGTGAGCATGTTAAGTTTTTGTGGTTAGGTCATTTTCTCAGTAACTATATGTGGTAGGTCAATGATATTTGGTATAGGGGTTGGTCTTGGGTAGTGCATGACAGTCTGCTATATGGCTTTTGTCTGTGACCTCGATTTCATGGTCCAGTGGTCATGTTAAGTTTCCCAGTATCTATTAATGTAAGGTCAAAATCAAAAGTTGGTATGAGGATTTGTCTTAGACATGTTGGATGGAACATGACAGCCTGCAATTTGGCTGTAGTGAACATGTTTGGTTTTTCAGTATCTATCAGTGGTAGGTCACTGATATTTGACATTTTGGTTTTGGGTGATACATAACAGTCTGCTATATTGCTTTTGTCAGTTACTCTTATTTCACAGTCTAGAGAATATGTTTAGTTTTCTGATTTAGTGAATTTGAGTTTCTCATCAATTTTGCAACCAAATAGGAACGGGCAAGACATAAATTTGGGTCTACACTTGCTCCTGTTGTTTCTTTCATTATTTTAATAGGTTTTTCAACAATTTATTTTAATTAGCGGTGGGTCTCATCAGTGGTCAGCCGCTTTTGTTATTGCAGATTGACTTTATTGAATTCACAATACTTTTTGTTGGACAATTCACCTATTTATTGCACGCATTGCCAGATCATATTTAAGATCTAATGCTTGACGCTGGCAAATTATAACTAAAATATATGATAAAAGTGATGATTTTGATTTCACTATAACTAACTTCCCTTTTCTTGACGGCGACGTTCCACAAGCTCCATCATTAGGGTGTACATTTCTCAACTAGTACGATTCGCACGTGTTTGTTCTACTCTTGACGATTTTAATGAACGTAACCTTACTATCACAGTAAAACTTTTACAACAGGGTTACAGATTTCATAAGTTGTTGAATACCTTTAAGAAGTTTTATAACAGAGATGAATATTTAATATCTAAGTATGGAGTCACTCGCAAACAGCTTATTACTTAGGGCATTTCTAATCCCCGTTTTTACGTTAATGTTGTTAAAAATGCCAGAAACTAATTAAAAATCCAGAAAAGCTGGGACGTATAACTTACATTCTTTGCGTAATAGGGGATATTGTTAAGATACTCTGCTTGCATCTGTTAAATTAGCTTTGAGATCTAGTGACCTGAAAATTTTACATACACTGATACTGCCGATGTCTACTGAAATATATGATTCTTGACTAATTCCTGTGGGAAGTTTTGAGTTTGATTTTTCTTCCGTAGTTCAACAGTATTCTACCAGCAGACTAGGCTCCTTTAGCTAGCCGGCAGATTAGCGGCGAGCACCCCTTGACCCATCTTTCAAAATTACGTATTGTCATATATTCTCTCCTTTAAAGATTGTGGTCATGGAGTTAGTAGTCTACCTGTATTGGGTTTTATTCGTATGTTTATTATACTATAGGGAAACGGGACAGATAAAGGGGAGGTTTGTGTACCCATAAACCGTTTTGACCCTACCGCTGGCTTTTGCTAGT
>MJUU01051428.1:15443-28663 GCA_002080025.1 Modiolus philippinarum | reverse complement strand
TCATACCTGATTTTCAAATCGAATTCAGGAAGGAAGCTACAAAGCGCAATTATAGGTTGTCAGTAGTCCTTCAAGGCTGTCATTCGGTTACGCCGATAAAAATGATCGTGAGGGATTTGTAACGGCGGTTAAGTCTTGAGACCGGATCGTGAGGGATTTGGTGACACCATCGTGAGGGATTAAATTGACAATAATTTTGAAAAAACTTGATATTTTGAAAAAGGAGAGAACCTTCTAGGAAAAAGAAATGTGTCTGTCAAAATGATAATTATTAGACTACAGCTTAGGACAAAAAAAGTATTTGTGGAATGGTTTTGTGTTTTTCCTTTGAAGTAAAATGTACTATATATAAGATACAGTTGGATTTAGGAAAGGGGAGGAGCTTAAATGAATGTCACAAATGTACAATAACTGACTGTAACTCCAGTTATTGTACGCCTCTGTATCTCCAGTTATTGTACACTTTTGGAGTCCTTTTCGCATATGCCCTTGCTTTTGATTTACCGCAATTACCCACATATAATGAGATACACGTATCTCAGTTGATATTTAGCGGCATTCTGCCTTCGAATCCATACTGAATTTATCCATCTAGTGCATGTGCATGTCAGTCGGGCGCTACTCTCTCTCTATTGATTGAATACGTTGACGGTTCAGTTAGTTTATCCTTTTGTGTTCATATCTTTTTTTATCATTTTTTTTTAATCTTGAACTGAACTCTTCTGTCAGCCATGTTCAGGGCATAGGTTCGTTTCCCTTGTCTTTTCCATTGTTTCAAATGTACAGAGAATACCCATATACCGGGTACTGGTTTACATACGGAGTTTACATCTCCCAACTCATTCGCTACTCAAGGGCCTGTGGTCGATACAGTGACTACCTTGATAGAGCTCGGTTGCTTACAAATAGGCTACTTAAGCAAGGGTATTTTGCCCATAACTTGAGGTCATCACTACAGAAGTTTTACGGTCGACATCACGATCTTGTGGACCGCTATGAGATATCTGATAGATCTTTCTCTTTGCCACTAAAGATTGTTTTTCTTCTACCGGATTTGAATTTACTACCGGAGTTGACATGTTCAACACGGCTGGTGTCTTATAAGAAGCAGGGAATGCTTACTCTACCGGTGCACCTGATCTCACCCATGGTTTTTATTGGCTCCGTGTTGTTCATTTTTTGTATATGTGCGTGTCTTCATTTTCTTTTCTGTGCCGTGCTCATGTTATGTCTTCGTTTCTTTGTTTTTCCGACGTTGCCAGTGTCCTTGGATTGTTCTTTTCGGACTGACGGTTCGGTTCTCACTTACTTTACTGTTGAAAAAAAAAGTTTATGTTCAATTCTGTATTTTCGGCAACCTGTGTGCTAAATCAACGGAGAAGAATTATTTACTGCTTTCATTATCTGGAGTATTTCAATCTCACGACGGCATTTTAAATCTACCCTTCTTCCACTGTTGTGAACCCGATCGGTGCAGAATTCGAGTTCAACGGTGTAGCGTGACCAAGATGGAGGACAAAGTCATTTGTAACGGGTAGGGTCATTTATTTTTACCTCATAAACAAAAACGGTTAACTGAATTTCCTATCCGTTTGTTAATACTTACAAGTATATCATCGAAGATGATAATTGTTTTACTCTTGTGTCCATCATATATCAATTACTTAGAAGAAAACCTGTCAGAAAACGACCTTGCATTCCAACACGTATTTGAAGCATAAGATCGACTTTATTTTCCACATATTTCTTTACTGAAAATTTTGTCGGGACGATTGTATGAATATATGGTAATTTGGTATCGGCCTTTCCTTGGAAACACCAAAAATATTTTGTTTACGAGGTAAAAATAAATTACCCTACCCGTTACAAATGACTTTGTCCTCCATCTTGGTTCCGCTACACCGGTGAACTCGAATTCTGCACCGATCGGGTTCACAACAGTGTCTTCTGTGTTGGAAAGCTCTAAAAAATTCAACGTCCGTCCTTGTGTGATTCATTGTATGAACCACTGCATCTTAGAATAAAGTAACACCTAACGTGCTGAGAATTTCCTAAAATATCTTTACCTAACGACTTGCTGCTTTTTCATTGGACCATTCCACAAATCATTTACAGAACACGTGATTATCTGAATCAGGTTTACAATGAAGGGGCGTGGAAATCATCTCGTCCTGATGGACTCGATGATTTCCACGCCCCTTCATTGTAAATCTGATACAGATACACACTTGTTCTGTAAATATAACTTAAAAGGTACAACATGCTGCTCAGAATCACAAAAGGCGACGTTGAACCCTACTGACTTTTTGAAGATTCGTAGGACATTTTTTGCTCTTTTTGGAAAAATGCCTTAGCTCGGTGTTTAAATTTCTGCTACCACGTCTATTCTTTATATAATGCTTACTAATGATAGGTTTGCTTTTTGTACTAGGTAAACGATAAATACACAAAAATATGATTTTGTGCTTTTTCATCCAAAAATGATCGTGAGGGATGAGGTGACGAAATTTATGATCGTGAAGGATTAAGCTTAACCATGATTGTAAGAAGAGAAATGTGGTTTTTTTCCCTCCTATTCCTTTTTGTATATGTGTGTGTCTTTATTTTTATTTACTGTACCGTGCTCATGTTATGTCTTTGTTTTTCTAATGTTGCCTTGTCCTTGGATTGTTCGTTTCAGACTGACGGCTCGGTTCTCACCTACTTTATTCAGCAACATTACGATGATATCAAAAAGCACATTAAACAATGGTAAGATGCTAATTTTAAGTATTTTCAAAAGTGCAGTAGTGTTTATTATTGCATTATTCTTGTTACCGCAATGAATAAGTATATTCACTATTGAATCAAATTGTCGGATTCCTTAATTCATGTCGTTTTCGCCTATGGTCTCAAAAAAAGCTTTAAGTTTAATGCTTCCAATTAATTCAAATGAAATTCGATTGACATAGAATACTCGAAAAACTCTTAAAGAGACCCGCATAACACACTTTTAACTGAGAAAAAAATGTTTATAAGCATTTCATTGAAATTTATTTTATGAGTGTGATTCATGTATGCTCTATATTTCTGTTATGGTGTAATTGTGCTTGAGAGAATTTCTAGCATATCTTAAATGGGGGATCAGACCAATTTCGAGACAACGGGACTGGCCATTATTAACTTCGGGAAATCGGGATCGCCCTGTTTTAAGGCCGGGAATTCGGGATGAAAATGCCATCGGGATACGGGAAAGGGGTGATTTTAGACCCGGGATTTTATGATTTATCGGGATTGGCAAAAATTGGTTTAATAAATACAATCTTCCGGAATCGGGACTTTAAGCAAAAAAAATGTCCGGGATTTCGGGATTTACTCATTTTAATGACTGGAAATCGGGATGAGCCCCCTTTCGCCCCCTCTCTTAAATTGTGACATTTTTATTATCTTTTTAATATCAAAGTATTATTCTGACCACCTTTTTGTTGTACACACATCTCATAATTTTATTATGCCAAGTTTTCTTACTTTTGACTCGATGAGTGCCCTGTGTTTGTTTTAGTGTTGTGATTGTCTTCTAGTATAAGGATGACAGCGATTGTACAGTTTGCCAGTTACTTTAATATGTTTTTTGACAACACCGCATTCATGAATGATAAGCATGGCTGTAGCGTTGCTCGACAATTAGCCATGAATTCCACTCAACAACGGCAGTAGAATACCGAAGGAACAAAGCACAAGATTACACAAATCGAAGTCCAGAGACAAGNACAAATATTCAGGTCACAGGAAATTGATTATTATTTCTACAACTACGGTAACATGTGAAGTTATTTATAATTAACTTGTCACGTGACACTCTGTCAACTGCTGAAATATTCCCTCGACAATTCTATTTTAATTAGGCTTACACATTACATTTATATGTCATATTTCTTATGCTGTTTACAATAATGTTAAAGAAGAGATTCGCAATGAATTTGGCCGCCAAAAATTGATTTTTGATCTCGAAGTGCATATTCATACCCGGGATTTTTCTGAAGAAAGCGACAGCATAAGAAGGATTTACGTACCGTAAATCCTCCTAAAAATAACACATAAAATCAACATTTAAATGTAATCACCGGTATTATTAGGTTCAAACACTGAAAGAAATGCGAGCATGAGTCTTTGAAGCAGTTTAGTGTAAAATGAAATAACATTTGATATTGAAATGGGAAGTGGACACTAGTTTTTAGCTCACCTGGCCAAAGGCCATGTGAGTTTTTGCCATCACTCGGCGTCCGTCGTCCGTCCGTCTGTCCGTCGTCCGTCCGTCCGTCCGTTCAAAGATCTTCTCCTCTGAAACTACTGGGCCAATACTAATCAAACTTGGCCTGAATCATCACCAGGGTATGCTCTTTCAAGTTTGTGATTTTTATGACCGTAGACTAAAACAACATGGCTGCTGTTACTAGAAATAGAACATAGGGGTAAATTGCCGTTTTTTTGCAAATTGCTGGAAAACCATTACAGATATCAAAATTCTGACGGAGTAAAAATGATCAGCATAATGAGATCTACCTGCCTTGCAATTTTGAAGAATATCCGTTTACCCGTCTTGGAGTTATTCCCCCTTTTCCGTAAAAATTTCAGTTTTTCGTTACTTTTAGTCTTATATATTGAAAATGGTAGAAGATAGAAGTAAAGTTTATGTAACAAAAATGGTCAGCATAGTAATATCTACATGTCCTGCAATTTTGAAGAAAATCTACCAACCCACATAGAAGTTATTGCCGCTTTTTCTTTGAATTTTCACAATTTTTTAACGTTTTTACTTCCATTTCAAAAACTGTTTGAGATAAAGGTTAAATGTGAATTGCAAAAGTGTTGAGGTTTTCCAGAACTACAATTTCTTCATATGTCCAGCAGGTTCGCATCTCATCAAAGATGGCCGCCAGCGGGAAAGATAGTTTAACATAGGACCCTATGGGAAATGCATTCAAAGATCTTCTCCTCTGAAACCACTGAGCCAATTGGCACCAAATTTTGTCACAGTAGTCTTTGGATGGTCCCCTTTAAAGTTTGTGATTTTTATGTTCGTACTTCATGCAAGATGGTCACCAGAATAGGACTTAGTTTCACATAGGACCCTATGGGAAATGTATTCAAAGATCTTCTTCTCTGAAACTACTTAGTCAAACCGACCCAAACTTGGTCACAATAGTCCTTTGGTGGTCCCCTTTAAAGTTTGTGATTTTTACGTTCGTACCTCATCCAAGACGGCTGCCAGCATGGAGTACAGTTTAACATAGGGACCCTATGGGAAATGCATTCAAATGTCTTCTCCTCTGAACCCACTGAGCCAATTGGAACCAAACTTGGTTACAATAGTCTTTAGATGTTTCCCTTCAAAGTTTGTGATTTTTATGTTCATACCTCATTCAAGATGGCCGCTAGCAGGGAACATAGTTTAACATAGGGACTCTATGGGAAATTCATTCAAATGTCTTCTCCTCTGAACCTACTGAGCCAATTGGAACCAAACTTGGTTACAATTGTCTTTGGGTGATCCCTTATAAAGTTTGTGATTTTTAGTTTGTACCTCATCCAAGAATGAAAATGTAACATCTGGTGAACTGATTTATAGTATGAATGGGTAGTCTATTGGTGACAATGAATAAAACCAGTCGCCAGGTGAGCGATGCAGGATCATGTGAGCCTCTAGTTAGAAATGGCCATGAAAATAATAAACAAAAACACGCGTGCACAAAAATAACCCTGTGTCATCCCCATTTTATGTCAAACTTGAAGGGTATATAGGTAATTCTTGAAAAACTACATTTCTGCATATGAGGAAACATTGTGCAAAAATGTTAGAGAGAAATCATGCACATCAATAGGAAGAAGAATAAAAAATGACCATGTACAGAATTACAATTTATTGGAATTTTACTGTTTATTCAATTGTGTTCTGTGCTTTGCATAGACTAGGAATATTTCTAATGTGTATTTAATCCATACTCTTCTGTCACTCTGTTTTATAATTATCCGGTGAATAATTTTAAATATAAATACAAAAATTCCAATTTCAATTTTATAGTCAACATCAAGAACTTGTTGATCACTTTACAGATGTGCACAGACCTTCCCCTTTGACAGTTTGATTTGTTGCTTCTACGTTTTACTTTACCGAATTTGACTTCTACCGGACGTGACATGTACAACACGGCACGTGTTTTATAAGAACTCTATCGGTGCACCTGGCATCGGTATCATGAACTGTCTTATGCTTAATGTTCAAGTTTTTTTTGGTTTTTTTTTGGGGGGGGCAAAATAGATTTTTTTCTTGATTTGGGGATCATGCATAATCTAAGAACGGCTAAATAAATTTGAAGCTATTGTCTTGGAAAGGAAGGATAGTAGTCTAAATTTCATGACCCGAGGCCTGGTCTCAACCTTAGTTTTTGTTTGGGTTCACGTGTTAAACATATATTTGTGTCTTCATTTTTCTATTTTTGTATTAAAAATTCTCTTCGTAGTACTGATTTTGCTATGTGATTGGACTAATCTCTTGCATTGACGGTTTGGTTGCCCACTTACTTGGAAGAAGGTACCTTTTTGTTGCTTTGATGATTTAAAAAAAAATAAATAGCTGATTTTAAGTAACGGATCTTTTGGGTGGTGTAGAACTGTCTTTATGACACTACTTTGTGTTTAAACAAGTAGCATCATTTGAAAGACCGAATTCGTGTGATATTAAAATATCCAGAGTACCAATACAAAAACCGAGCTTAGGACAAATATTCGGTGTCTTTCGATAGAGGAATTTTCAAAGTATCCACTAGTTATCAGGCCAGTTCTGGACTTTGAAATACCCTAGTTATGGATACTATCAACAAGTCACCGTGGTGATGCATTGGTTTTAAGGTACACAAATCGAAAGCCAAAGAACCGTCTGAGAAACGAGCTATTCAAAGGGAGCTTTGACATTTTGCAATAATTTTACTTATGGTAATTTTTTTATCTTATAGTAGAGACAACGCAGGGTATTGTCTACTGGGAGCGCGAAACACTCGGGGAAAAGAATGTAACCATCCATCATGATAAATGCATCGACATTGTGATCATGGATACCTATTAATGGCCTTGGATGGCCATTTCGAATTAATTCCTCGTCCGCAGAGCAGTGTCTGAGGATAAATATGTTCAATAGGACCGAGGTATTTTGGCGATTATGTGAATAGATGAAGTCACACGTTGTATTGCAGTCGGAAATGATTAATGTGCAGATAAAATCGTGTATGTAAGTTACCATGGTGACATATGAATTTGTCAAAGGGTTTTTACTATCCTATAGAGACTACCTCATACTTGCCTTTTTTAGTTTCGTTCGTTCGTGTTTTTTTTCGGGGGTTTTATTTCCTATTTGTTTAGTTCTTTTTGCTTGTCCTTTTTGTTACATTTATAAAGACCTAACTCACTGATTATATATATTTTTGTGGTGTGATTATTTTTATTTGTTTTAACGTTCTAAAACATTTTCCCTTATTTGAAACATCCGTATTAGTTCCTGGTGCCTGTTAGTTTTTTATAAGATGCTTGTTCGAACGTCAATATTATTTGCAAATAGAGTTCCAAATTCATCATATATTTATACATTCTCTACCCACAAACTCTATAATCTTGACAAGCGGCTTATACTCCCTCACGATCATCCTTCACGATCATAAAAAGGTGTAACGTAATCCCTCACGATCTGAACTTTCTTAGGAATAATCTTTTTTTGCTAGTATTTTGGAAATATATTTTGGGATACAATTTTGCACACAATATTGTAGTTATGATTACTGTATGAAAATACAAATAAATATCAACTAAATCTTTGCAGTCTTGCAAAAATATGCCTTTGTTTGAAAATGCTTGAAAATGTTGATGACGATGACGCCTTTTGAAAATGTGCAACAACTGTAGACTTTTAAACTTTTATTTCGATACACATCTATTAACTAAGTTAAACCATTTTGACAGACAAAAAAATTTAAGGGAATAACTGCCCTGATAAATGAATATTTTGAAATGAAACGTGACCATGTAAGATTTCTCTGGATAAACATCCCTTACGATGGTGTCACCAAATCCCTCACGATCTCTTCTCAATGCTTAACCGCCGTTAAAATCCCTCACGATCATTTTTATCGGCGTAACCGAATGACAGCCTTGTCCTTGCCTGGCCGTCGACATTTGTGACTTGTCAACGGGTTTGATTTGATTTATGAAGAGGTCTATGAAGTGAATTTAAGATTTTATTTTTTTTGGAATCTGCATTACAAGTAAATTGTTCACCGGTGTTGTTCAAAACAATTTACAGTTATGGTTTTAGCAGTTTTTAAAGTGAACACGAGATTTAATGTTTATATCTTGAAAAAAGCAAAAAAGGCCACTATTTTGCTAAAAGTCTAATCTTCCTGAAGTCTAGCCGGATAATGATATTCTTGAACTGAATTTATTAATCTGATTAAAAACATGGTACACTTGCAATTAATTTATGTCACAATTTGAAGCTGACCACTGTTATTGAAACGACATTACGGGCTAAATCGACGACACTGACGCTAGAAATACAGTTATTTCTTTTCAAATGACACATATACGATTGCTACTTATTTACGACCCCCTTCAAACACACACGCACGTAGAAACAGTCACATAATATCCCATAGAATAAAAGTAATGTCACATTTTATTGTTCTGACTACCTTATCCGAACTCATTACAACATAGAATTTTAATGTCAATGCCATTCAAAAGTGAAAAAAAATCAGCACGATTTAGTTTTTTCAAGTCAAACACACCCTTTTAAAATGTACACAAAACAATTGTCTCCCCTTGATTCACCCTTACAACGGATTTTCTAAACTGTACCGATTTTTGGCATATGCTTCGATTTTTTTGAAACTCGACTCTTTGGGAAGGCCGATCGAACGAATGCGTGCTTTTTCTCGCACAGTCAGATTTGATTTTTTTGCAATTTTTTTTTCTCATCGACCAGTTGTTAATAAATGTCTTCCGGGTCGACATAACAACGACTTCAACTGTTCAACTCCTATTTTGTAATGTTATTTTTGGTTTCAGCGTCTTTTGTAATAATGCGATTGAAAGAAAAAATACTTGCTATCTTATCTGATTTGTTAGAAGGGACCGACCATTTAACTTGAAGGGGGGGGGGGCTATGGTTTTTTTTCTAAAAAAATATTTTGGATCTGATTTTATGTGAAAAAAAAATTTCTGTCCAGAAAAAAAAACCATAACCCCCCCCCCCCCCTTCAGGTTAAATGGTCGGTCCCTAATCCTGGTATTACTGACTGCTCGTGGACGTCCTAGCTGTGCCTGTATACTGTTTTATATATAGATGGATTTTTTAATGTTACAGTAACGTTTTCAGGACCTGTCCAAACCGCTGCGTCCATTTTGGAGGTACAAGTTTTTGGCTAGATTTTGAAGAGTTCCTAATTTAAAGGGTAGATAATTTTCGTCAACCGGGTTTCTGACTGTAATTACTTGCTGTAGTTTATTCCTAATTTCTATACAGTTCAGTATTTGACTGAATTTTTCTATGCGTACTCATACAAGGTTTAAGTTGTAAGTCTACATTTTGGATAATCAGTTGATTTTGTAATTCACCTTTTTATTTGCTGTCGTCAATTATTGACCAGCTATTTATTTATAGTTTAATATATTTTTCTATAGCCATTTTCTGTATGTAGATAGTGTGAGATGAAGAATCCGTCTGATTAAGTACTTGTTGTTGGCGTTTGTGAAGTATTGTGATAGGACCCAGTAGTGAAAAATTAATAGCATCACTGAAAATAACGCAATAACGCAATATGTATTTAACTACACATTATATGCTTGGCATCACAAAGACAATACTTCTTGTGGCTTTATAGTTTGTCAGTACTGAGATAAGATAGGGTAATTTTAATTGCAAATAAATATGATGGTCACTGCAAGGTTTCAAGAGTAGATTTATTCTCTATGAAAAAAAAAAAAAACAAAATAAATAATCTTGCCCTGAAAAGGCAAAAGAAAATAAATATTCTGGCCTTGGTTACACTAGAAATAAAAATTCTGACTTGCTCATATCAGAAAATAAATAATCTGACAGAAATAAAACTTCCAAGGGTCCCCCTCATTATCGAATGGTCGTCCCCTAAACAAATGACACCAATTTCTCAAGTAGATTGAATTTACTGTATTTTTACTTTGGCTTTTGTGCATAAATATTCTGCATAGGAATTATATATCAGGTGGAAAAATAAAATTGTACATTAAGAATAGGATTTAGTAATTATTATTATAGGTCAGTAAGAGAAAAGCAAAGGTATACTTTGACAAGTTTTGTTTAAAATTTCAGTATAGAGACAAAGTAGAGACCAAAAATCATTTCAGAATGGAACATGACATTCGTCTATAAAAATTTTCTGTCACAATTGCTTGATATTGTCATTTTAATTTTCAGCCTTTTAGCCATGTGCTTCTGTTTTGTAAACAAAAGTTGCATCATCTCTATTATTCTCAGAACTACTTTTTGATTGGTTAATTCCCATCAAAGTCCATCAAAGTTTGATGAAAAATAGGATGGGTTTCTATTCCATCAAAGTCCTTCAAAGTTTTTGATCAAAATTTTCTTTGACCGTTGACACTATCAAAAAATCGTCAAAAACTTTAACCAAGTTTTCTTTGACAAAGAAAACTTTTGTATTAATAAAATACTCTGATAACACAGAATAAAATGATAAACGCAATCTAAGATTGCCGAGAGCCCACCAAGCATGAGGACACCGGAGTTTATTAGCAAATATACAAATAAACAAAAAATATGATCCCATTACAAAATGTACTTCTAGCGAAACATAGGAAAAATACAATGATAATTAAATACAAAAAAAACCTACAAAAACTCTGTCTACAGCGATCCCGCCGGCCAGGTAAAAACCAATAAAAACGATCAATGATCGGGTCGAACTATATTTCAAACACAGTCAAAAGGACTATATTTAAAATGAAGTGATAAAATCTTGGAACCCTGTGTCCAAAACCCAAAGCTCGAAAGATCGCTTCGAGAGAAATACTTTGGACAGTATTTTTTTTTTAAATCAAAAAATGTATTCAATATAAAATATAGAAAAATATTGAAAAATGAATATAAGCAAAAACATATATATATATAGGTTAATTAATAAATTCATAATAAAATCTATCAAAATGTGCATGTGAAATCATAGATTCTCTATAAAAATGTAGTGAAAATGGAATAATTCCTAGAAATAAGTAAATATTTAAATAGAATGCAACAAAACCACGACAAGGTCACAGGCAATACCGCAGGAAGTTTTTAAGTTTAAAAGGTAGGTTTACTTATATATTTTGGTGTGATTTTTAGTACTTTTTGTACTTTTTTGAAATTTGTGTTTTTTCATATTTTTCGTTTACATGTTGTTTTCATTTAAACATAAGATTTACATTACACATTTATGGAAATGTATTTTTGAAACTTTATAAATTTTTTTATGTTTTATTAATTTTTTGGGGGGAGGGGGTTGTTTTCATTTTGTTTTCGTTGCTGAAGTAACATGTACATGTTCAAACGCATTGAACAAATCAGGTGGCAGCGAAGATACACTTCAAAGACCGTGTACTATACGAGTTTTTTCATATCAAAATACGATTCATCTTCATCGTCATTCATGATGACATTAGATTTTGACCATGGTTTTTTTTTTTTACAATTTTTGTAGCTTTACAAAGACAAAGTTCTGTGCAACTGAAGTTCTGCTCATTACACAGGCATGTCTTGTTAGATAGACGATGTACTGTCTCTTAAAAATCCAAGATTTAAGGAATATACACCAGATCTGTCCAAAATGTTTACATGTTGTCATTTTCTTATTACTTGCTGTGGTTTAGTAATTACTTTCTGTCATTTCATCTTTACTTTTTGTGATTACATATTTACTTTATGCTATTCCGTATTTACGTTCTGTCAGTTTGTCTTTACTTTATGTCATTTTATATTTACCTTTTGTAGTTTTATATTTACTTTATTTCGTTTTATATTTACGTTGTTTTGTTAAGTCTTTACGTTATGTGGTTTTGTCTTTATGTACAGTGAGTTTTTAATTATGTGATGTCTTTCATCTTAACGTTGTGTCGATTATTCTTTACTTTCACTATACATTTTGTTTTCTTTACTTGTAGTAGGTTATTCTTTACTTAGGTCATTTCTTCTTTACGTGTGGTCATTTCTTCATTACGTGCAGTGATTTCATCTTTACGTTATGAGGTCGGGACCCGGAAAATTTAAACTGAAAATAATATTGACCAGCACCGTATTCTTACGTTAACCGCTGTTAATAACGATGAAAAAATAGATACATTTTCATGTCTAATGCTCGATAATAATTAGCTATAGAGACTGGGTCTTGTAACATGTAGCAGACATTGAGAAAAATATAAACTTTAAATTGATGGAGAGGCGGATAGGGCAAAGAGAAAGTGGAAAAAAGGAGAGGGGGAATGGGAAAGGGACAAGAAAGAAGGCTGACCGGAAGGGGTCTCATCTAATTCACGAAATTCCCGAACTAGACAGAAACTAAAAGAGTGATGAAATCCCGACCCCCCCCCTCCTTCAAGAAGGGGAGAACGGGAAAAGAACGGGACACCGGGAAAAAAGTGAATGGAGACAGAAGAAATAGGAGAAAGTAAGAGAAAATGGATGGGAATAAGCAAAAAGGCACCCAAATGTACCCGTCCCCTCAATGATATTATACATCATTTATTTAACTTACATAAGTAATTAATCATGAATATTTGAATATTTGAGTATTGGCTATTTATAGAATGATATAAGTAATCTGTTATATCTGTTTAATATTGATATCTTTCAAATTTAAACGTTTAAATGATTTAAAGTATTTTTTAATTATTAAAGCCTCTAACAGTAACTTCATATTTACTATATCTTATAGTATCTTGTATGGCACAGAGGTCTACTTTTCAAATTACACCAGTATGGTATTTCTGGAAACTTGCCTTGATGGTTGGAAAGCTACCTACTGGGGAGATATCAACGCGTAGTGTTAAATAATAGCTTTTCAGATTGGAAACCTGTTAACGCAGGGGTTCCACAAGGATCTATTCTTGGACCCTTACTATTTATTTTATTTATTAATGACATTGTTTCGGATATAAATGCGTGT
>MJUU01051421.1:45338-58187 GCA_002080025.1 Modiolus philippinarum | reverse complement strand
GCAGGTTTCTCTGTTATCCTGAAAAAATATTCATTGAGCATTAACCTGATTCTCAAAATGGATTTTTAATTTCTAATTTTCTTAAAAAGTAACTTGTTAAATGCTTTTTGTGGATTCATTTTATTTTTAAATCAATTGATATTTTCAACAGCTTGTCACATTTCTTAAATAAATACAATGGAAGCAAAAGTTCATGAAACACCACCCTGTCTTTCACATTATCAAAGTGCTGTATGACTAAGAAGTTTATCCTACCATATCTGATGAACACACTATTTTTCATAGATAATTCCAGAGTATATTGAAGTGTTACTTTAACATAAGTGTTGAATCAAGGAGAAACATTTACATCTGATTATTACTGGTTAATCAATCCTAAGCCACTACATCTATACACTGCTAATTATGGAAAGATGTGCTGTATGCTTACTGGTACATGTTTCGTTGCTAAGCTCACTATCATGTTAACAAAGAAGCCAGACAATATAAGTTTCAAGTATGTTTGGTGTATAAAAATAATATACAAATAAGGTAAATGAAAAACATTTTACGGCTACGAAAAAGCACATGATTTGTTCTGAATGTAAATGCTTTCTCTTCTTGTGTTACAACCATACTTAAGATAAAAACAGTAACAAAAATAATATCTAATATAACAAAATGTAGACGGACAGAATTCTCGCATATCTATTACATGTATTTGGTGAACCTATAACAAAATGTAGACAGACAGAATTCTCGCATATCTAATACTGTGAAAGTGCTATTGTTCGTCGGGTTCCAATTTTCATTGATTTCCTGGTTTACTTCAACCATGAAATTAAATTCCCAACGAAATGCAGTTTTCCTCTCGATTTTTAATGGATAGAATTCGAAACCACCAATTTAAGTACCCACGAAATGGTGATATTTATGAAAACCACGAAAATTGATGTCCACGAATAAAAGTACATCCACAGTATCTGATGAACCTATAACAAAATGCAGACCAACAATATCTCGCAACACATTCATCAAAGTTGGGATGGATTAACCAGTACAAAGATTTGGAATGGATTTTTAAAGTAGTCCATACATGATAAAATCTCTATGATAATGACTAGCATGAACAGCCTTCTTTATTTGGTGTCTGGTCTGTTGTAATTGCATTCCTAGGTGTGGCAGGTTTATGTTGAACTCCAGACTCTGCTGCATTTAAGTCCAAACTGAAATATAAATAACACTAGGATTAATACAAACATTGTGGCATATAGTGATCATGGTGACTGTAAAATAGAATAAAAAAAGATAACAGGAAATTCCTACAATGGCCAAAAACATAGCCACATGCCACAAAGTAAATAGGAACTGCACAAGAAAAACCCACAATAAAAATACAAAAGACAAACGTAAACAACATTAGGAACGCGGGACAGCCGGACTAGCAAAAGCCACCGGTAGGGTTAAACCGGTTTATGGGTACCCAAACCTCCCCTCTCTCTGTTCCGTTTCCCAATAGTATAATAAACATACGAATAAAACCCATACAGGTAGACTACTAACTCTATGATCACAATCTTGAAAAGAAAAATGGGGAAACAAAACGTAATTTTGAAAGATGGGTCAAGGAGTGTTCGCCGCTAAAAGTCCATTTATACGTAGATCTGCCATAGGTGAATACACATTTTTTGCAACTCATCCTAGACCACTAGGTTGAATTCAATCAAACTTACACAGAATATTCAGTATGTATTGCTATTGTTCACACACTATATTAAAATTTGATTTTTTTTTTTAAAAAGAGCAGGGGTACATTTAATTGAACTATGCTCACAGTTTTTCTAGTTTGTATGATTATGAATATGACATGCTTCCATGGCAAATTTTGTTTCAATTGACTGCTAAAATATTGCTAGGTCCATGTGGCCATTTTAATCACCGGCAAAAAATCTGCTGTTCAATTCCAATGATGCACTAGCAGATAACTTGGGAAAACAGAGTTTGAGAAAATCATCTGTTCTGACTGCTAAAATACTGCTATGCTTGGCATATTTAGGGAATGTGGCCATTTTAATCACTGGCACAAAATCTGCTGTTTAATTCCAATGATGCATTAGCAGATAACTTGGGAAAACAGAGTTTGAGAAAATCATTTGTTCTGTCTGCTTAAATACTGCTATGTTTGGCATATTTATGAAATGTGGCCATTCTATTCTCGTGCAAGAAAAATCTGCTGTTGTTTGCTACCATTCTTAAAAAGGACCAAATAAAGTATTGAATGACTTAAGAAGAAAATTTTTCAGTCCAATGACTGAAAGCCAAAAAATGTTTTCATGAACACTTGAAGGAATAAGTCCTTTGTCAAATTTTTGTCTAAAATTTAAACAAGATCATAGTCTGGAAGGCATGCAAAATACAAATTTCACAATGCTTGATATGCACACTTAAGTTATTGAGTATTGTGCATAAAATTCAGCTGTATAAATGTGTGAAAACCAAACAAAAGAAACTAGAACAAGCCTTTAAATCTTTGATAAAAATATGGCATTTAAACATTAAATATCAGCAAACAAGGAATAGTAGCCTTACAGATCTGACAGCTGATTTCAAAATATAAGGCTCCATATTAAATATCATTTCTCTAATTCTTATGCTGTTCTCATCAATTTCAAAGCATGGGAGATCAAAGTGTTCTCTAACATGTGGATTAATTGATCTCTAGATTTCATTGGATATTGAAAAGGTCACAAACTTTTCTTCAAATAGCCAAATATACACATGTAGATTTATTTTGAGTATAAATCAATGTAAACTGTATTTACTCAAAGCATACATTGTTTATTTATCTCGAATCACATATGATCGACTGGTTTTTGTTTATTTTCATGCAATTTAAATTGCATATCCGGTGACATCCCAGTATTGATTGTAGAGGCCCGCAACAAGGTCGAAACTAAAACACATGAAAATATCATCATTTTTAGAATTAGAGATATAAAATCTATCATTTGCACGTTGTTGATTATCATAGTTCTCCTGTCTAAAGGTTTAAACATAAAAGTTCTTGCTAAAGCTCAAACTTTTAAAATTTAACCCTTTCGACAGTAGAACTATAATAATCAATGACTTGAAAGGATAGATTCTTTATTTCTCTAATTTCTATCCAGTTTTCAGTTTTCACACTTCCTGAACGGTGTGGAAACATTTGTTCTCCTCTCTAGAGAGGAGAACAAGTTTCGTGAGATTTCCGCCAAATTTATTCGGAACACAATCCTTGGTGTTTTTCATCCAGTCATTAGAGAAACAGTTTCCAAAACTTAAACACGTTAATTATGAAATTTCTCACATCTCGTTAAATAAATATTGAAATGTTTAAGAGCTCGGCAAGCCTCGCTTTCAAACATTTGCAAAATTTATTTTACTCCATGTGAGAAATTTCATAATCAACTAGTTCTCGTTATGGAAACTATATATCTCTCTCACTGATGATAATTCAACACCAACTTCCCAGACATACTTGAAGATCACTTATAGAGAACAACTTACAATTTAGAGCATGAGATTCAAAGTAAAACATGAAATAATGACTTAATATTTGGTATGCTAGTTAACCTTGATGAGTAACAAATTTACTTTGAGATTCATTGTCTCTCATAAATATTGGTAGGAATTACTGCCCTTTCACATAAAATTTCATTAAATAACAGCATTTCTTATTTTTTCTACACTGCTTGAGATATCACGGAGTGCTGACATGTGAACTGAATTGATGGCTTACAGATTAAGCGCGATGTTTGTCCTAATTTGATTGATATTGAATTTTTGGAGACTTGTAAGCGACAACACTCGTGCCATTTCCACGCATCTAATTTATTGCTGTTGAACTAGATTTGATAAGGTTGATTGGAATTTTCTTTTGCACAATGTATAATGTATTGATCTTCATAATAAAGGGATATTATCACATACATAAAACCTGTGTAAAATAACGATGTTTTCTTTGACATACCTTCCGTCTTGTATATTTTGATAAATTTTCTTTGCTGTATCTAAAAATGCATCTTCTACATTATCTCCCCTGAAAAAATCATAAAAAAAGATATTAAAGTAGTAGACCTAGGTTAAGGGAGATAAGTCTCTTAAATCAGTAAGACATTTGAAACAGGCAGTTTTATTGATGCTTTGTAAGCATTTATATGAAAAAGAATTAAAATCAACTATGTCATTTACAAGCTTAGAATATATTTATAAAAATGGTTAAAACAAACGTTAAAGTGATTTTTAAGAGTTATGTCCCTTAACCTAGGTCTACTACCTTAATTTCCATGAAAAATAATGACTAGGTAGAGAACAAACAAAGGTTATCCATGATGTGTTCTTTTTCTTTGTTTTTAGAAAACAGTACTAATGTCATTTCATATTCGACACTTGATAATTAGTTGAAAGGGGAGGCCAAGTTTATGTGATAATTAAGCTGCCCTCCCCCCCTTTGGTTTCTTAATTTTGCAAACCAATTATCTCAATCAGTTACTGAAATACAAAAAATATGTCTGCTTTGTTAAAACCTTTTTTATTTCTTTGTTGACAGTGTGAATAAGAGTTCCTTTAAGAGATCAATTTTGACTTGCAGCATCCTCTAGGTTTTGAGCCCTTGTTCTGTCCATAGCTAGATCTATTGTGTTATTTTCATATATCCTTCATATCTAAAATCATAGTTGTGACCATAAAATTTAATCAAAGGTGGCATTTTACCATGTGCAAATGAAAGTGTGTACATAATAACCCCTATCACAAGATTTTAATGTAACCCTAATCATGCAGGACTAGAAAATTCAAAATCCTATTCTGTTACATTTAGTATGTAATTATTTTAGCTGTTCATAAAGCAGATATCTTTACATCTCAACATATTTTTTTACTACAGGAAGTCAATGAAATACTCTCCCTCTGAATCAGGATGTCGACACTTCATTGATGTGAAGAAAAATCTTTGTCAAAATAAACATCAGTTGTTTTTTAACAACAGATAAATATAATTTCTAACCCTGTTTCCTGTTCATTAAGAAAATACATGTATCTCGAAGCTTAAAATTTGCATTTTAAAGCAAGAAGTTCAAGTCTGAGAATTCATTTTTCAACATTTAGTAATTTTCATAATAAACAGGAAACAATGTTAGAGATTGCTTCTCTAATTCTTATTTATTTGTATAATATTCCTCAATAGGGTGATTATTAAAAATGCTCTGCAATCTTATCACTACTAGTATTACTCTGTGTATCATTGCACCAAGAATTAATATTTTAAGGTGGTACGGGGGTCTAAAATTTTGTCAGATAGAATTCTATGATATTTTCATGATTTACCCTTTGTTATTAGAGCATACGAAAAATAAAATAAAAATAAGGGGTCACCGGCCATATAAGAATGAAATATGAAATGCAAAAAATCTGCTATTTTGGTTGAAATAATAGGGAAAATTAGCGAATTCTAACAAAATTTTAAATTATTTTAGTTACATCAGATAGATTTTTTTTTAAAATTGGTAAATCAATAGCTAATATACTGTCCTTCAATTTCCATGAAAAAAAATTTGGGGTCACCGAACTAATTTTTGCATTAATCGCGAAAAACACTTTTTTTCCTATTATTTCTATACAAATTATCTCCCCTTAATTGAACTGGAGTTAGCTGAAAGGTTCAATATTCTGCATAGTTACGCAATAAAACTGGAATATTTCATCAAACTTAACTATAACAAGACAAATGAAATGGTTTCGGCAACGTTCCCATAGTGAATTCCATTTTTTGTCACATAAGCAAGAATGATGCGCAATTTTAAACTCCCGTACTACCTTAAATGAACATGTATACTTAATACTTGATTTATCACATTGGCTGTAGGGGGAAGGTTTGGATCCAATAAAACTAGTTTAACCCCGCCGCAGCAGGTTTGCGCCTGTCCTAAGTCAGGAATTTATTAAGCCTTTGTGTGTCTTGTCCTTTTTCTAGTTAGTTTACTTTATGTCTATAGGAGTCTAGGATGATGTTTACTTCGCTGGACTTGATTGCTCTTTGTTCAGGGGCCGACTCCGACCTGCTGTTGGGTGTGGGGTTTTCTCACTGTTCATTGAAGATCTTATGGTGGCTTTGAGTTGTTATTACTACCCTTTGGGTCGTTGTCTCTTTGACACATTCCTCGTTTCCCTTCTTTTTTCTATTAAGGACTGTTCCATTTAAATTTCTGTGGGATGGCGGGGGGCTAAGTGTTTAGTGTAGGTGTTTAAAGATTTTTAATACATTGGTGGGGTTCTTGAACAAAGTGCGTTCCCCCTGCCCCCCTCCCACATAAATTTTGATGGCACAGACCTTATAATATTTGTCATAAAACTGGAAAATTTGCAAAAGAGTAAAGAATCAAAACAAATTTCTTGACATTTTGTTGCATTATTTCTAGAAAACTGAGGACTGAGAACTATTTTTTGCCCACATGTTAGTTATTGATTTTTCACACACTTTATGAGTAATGTGAAATATACATAAGAATTAGAGAAAACAGAATATTTATTCTTAAGTTACAACTTACGTTTTGGCACTACATTCCAAAAACATTAAACCTGAAAAACACAATATATGCATTAAATACAATGTTAAATTTCGCTTGGTCAAAGCAGCTTGACAAATACTGTTTTTTTGTTACAGTCCCTCTTTCTGGGCAAGACAGAAAAGGCTTATGATTTTTTTCTATAATAACAAGGTTTTAAGATATAGCCTTATATTTTCAATGTTGGGACCTGAAAACAGGTAATTTTGAGTCAATTTTTGGAAGAAGATACCTTTTTTCATTGCAAAAATAAACTAGAGCTGTCGCCGAATGGCAACTAATTATGCCCCCGCTCATTGAACCCTGAATCAATATGGCAAGTGCATATTTAAGTTCGTGTTGACACAATACAATGTGGACACAATGATATGCCTCCCGTTTTTCCAAAATATATAAAAGGGAAGTTCTGAGCCCAAAAATCAATTCTATTGGTGCTAGGCAATCTTCCTGTTAAGTTTCATCCATTTTGAAGCACTTTGAATTTTCCCGCCTTTTTCCAGTTTCCATAGCAACGGCAGCCATTTTGAAAATTCTGAGACCCAAAATCATTTCTATGGGTGCTAGACATTCTTTTTGTAAAGTTTCATCAAATTTGAGGCACTTTGAATTTTCCCGCCTTTTTTCAGTTTCCATGGCAACCAGGGCCATTTTGAATATTCAAAAAGATATGTGTGTGCACATCTACTTATTGTAAGTTAGATTCCTTTGAAGTAGTTGGAATTTGTTTGCAAACTTTCTCAAAAACATGAATAGTTGTGTTTTTCATTCGTATGGACGGACGGACGAACGAACGGACGGACGAGGGTAAAACAATATGCCCCCCGACTTTTCGTCGCGGGGGCATAATAATTATTTCAAGTTGATTTTATATAAAACCTACATTTCAACCTGCAAAGTTTAAAATAAATTCATAAATGCAAGTAAGTGCATGGCAATTTTAACACATTTGCAAATGTAATAAGCAGTCAAAGCACTGCAACTCCAACTTAAAAGACACAAATAAAAAAATCCCCGAAGTTAATAAAATCTTATGACATAATAAAGTTAAATCTTCTTCAACCTGAAATTTTTGGAGATAAGAAGTTGATATCTTATTCTTGCAAGCTGATGTTGACCTTTTTGAACTTTTACTTATATTCATTGAATTCAAACTTTCAATTTTTTTGTTGAAGTATTTTAATAGTTGTAGTGAATCTCCTCAAGTCGACTGGCTTCTTACCTCAAGAACGCTAACTTTTTCATTTACAGTCTACCCTTTACTTGCAATCTTCCTTTGGTGACTAGTTACACCATAAGCTGTCCAATAAAATATTTTGAAAAACATCCAGGATAATAACTGACATTGAAATTCAGGGAATGCTGCTGGCCAAGACAACATTATTGATAAATACAAGAGCCAATTCTAACCTCCCTTAAACTGGATGAGCTCAAAACGCAGAAATTGTAACTTTTTCCAAACCCCATAAAATCTTAAGGAATCCTCCAAACAATGTTGAAAGAGTACATAAGCATTCAAGTATTTACATGTACTAACACTATATAAAGAAATGCTTCTACATATAGTACAGTCGAACTTCAGTGGCTCTTGAACACCTGAGGGACTGATATAAACAGTCGTGCTGGAGGGATGTTTAAGCTATTGAGGTTGAACTTTACTTAAACTTCACGGCCGTCATCAGGACAATATAATTGTAAAATTGAAGACTTGCAGACAGGCAGCTTATTAACTAATATAATAACAAAATATTGTACTTCATATTTTCTATTTATTGATGTATCTATTAATAGTATGATCTATTTTTATCTTAACTTATTTATTGTAACTATGGACACATTATGATGTTCTCTAAAAATTTTGTGCATACAAAGGTACTTCATTTTCTTCAATTTTACAATTATATTGTCCTGATGACGGCCGTAAAGGCCGAGACTAGTCTACCAAATAAAAGTCGTTTTACTGCATCCAACGGAGTGTTGTTGTCACTTTAGTATCAGTTTAACTTTGAATACGACAACCCTGCATACCTGTAGGTATCCACTCCCTAGGATCATCGCCTACATTTCAACTTAACAGTGTTGGTTCACCTACTCACCTACTTTACTTAAACTTGATCAAAGTGACCAGCAAATGGGTTCGAGATATCAATGGTGTTCGAGATATTGCAGTTTTAGCCATCAAAGTTCTATAGTGCTTTAAAATGAAAATGCCCCATTCCATTCAAAGTGATAGTCATGTACTATACCAATATTTGCCTAAAAATGTTGCACCAGATCCCTTCTACTTATATATTTGTTTTGCAACGATGCTGGATAAGCTTGCCATGTTAATAAAAAAGCTTACTTGATTAGTTTGATACCATATCAGAAGTAATAGATTCATCCACTCGAACCAAAGTTATTCTATCCAAAGAAACAGATGACTATGCCAAATCATAACTAGAGCATAACTGGTATGGCAGCCAGTTATACCCCCGCTAATTGAACCCTGAATCAATATGGCAAGTGTAAATTTAAGTGTGTGTGGACACAATACAGTCGTGGACACAATGATACACATCCCCCCTTTCTCCAGAAAATATTCAAACATGAAATATTTCCCCTACATAATTTTTGGCAGCAACCATATACTTTCATGTACATCTTCAGTTGGTGTACTTCAACAGTGTAACATTTCATCAAAACCCAAGCAGTCGTTTAGGAGAACATGCGCTGACAAGGTTCATCCCCTCATTGCCAAATAACATCCAAAGACAAATTATCTCCCCTTCAAAATTTCTAGCAGTAACCATAATACTTCATGCACATCTTCAGATAGTGTACTACAACTGTGCAACATTTCATCAAACTCAAAACAGCTGTTTAGGAGAACATTCGCTGACAAGGTTTGCCCACCCTTTTTTTCAGGAAATATTCGAAGTCAAATTATCTCCCCTTTAAAATTTCAAGCAGGAACCATATAACTTCACGCACATCTGCAGGTGGTGTACTATTACTGTGTAACATTGCATCAAAATTAAGCAGCCATTTAGGAGAACATGCGCTGACAAGGTTCATCCCCCTTTTTGCCAGATAATATTCAAAGACGAATTATCTCCCCTTCAAAATTTCGAACAGCAACCATATCACTTCATGCACATCTTCAGATGGTGTACTACAACTGTGTAACATTTCATCAAAATCCAAACATGTGCTGACAAGGTACATGGACGGACGGACAGACGGACGGACAGGGTGATTCCTATATACACCCCCAAACTTTGTTTGCGGGGGTATAATAAGCAAGCAAAACTTTCGCAATATTCTTCAATTTCAATATTTCAGTATTTTTCTTTTAATTTTAAAATTGATGTGTCAATCTAGAATGGACATGTTTAGTAGAACTACTTGCATTTGCCAATCAGTCCCTTCAAGAAGCAAATTCAAGAGGAAGTGGCCAAAAAACCCTTTTTATGTATGGATGGACACAAAAAAGTGTTAAACCAGTATACCCACCCATGTGTTTTCACAAAATTTGAAAGTTTCCCAAAACTGAACTTGACCTGATTTTTGTGATTAACAACTTACATACCAAGTTTGATGACCATATTTTATTCCTTTCGCAAGTTATCAGTGGGAAATCTTCGGAGGACAGATGGACGAAGGGACATACACACCACTGAGGGTATCGCATGATAACTTGCCACTATGAGTGACGGGTATAAAGACTATTATGTTGCTATGGAACACCTACCATTTTCATCAGCAAACTGTTTAGCTTCTTCATATGTTACATCTCTCTGTGCTTCTAAATCTGATTTATTTCCAATTAAAAATATTACCTACAAAATAACAGAATAAAACATTATAACAAAGGTATCAATGGTTTGACACAGGCTTTATCTTCTTGGTAGGCAATGGCTGAATTTATTAGTCCTGCAGTGATCTTATCAGCCCTACCATAATACATGCCCGTGTGTAAGTTCAATTAAAATGCAAGTAGAAACCAGTCTTTGCGAAATATATTTAAAATTTGGTGGACATTTTTTATGGCATATGGGACCGACCAAACGGTCATCAGACCAAAAGTTTCAACACATTTCATATTATCAGAGATTTCTGGAAAATCATTATGTTTTTTTCCGATATAGGTTTATTAATACTGATCACTTCCTGTTTGGAATGTTTTCATCTGAGCGGTAGTCAATTTTACCAATTCTATCAATTTGACAAAAGATTCTTGACAGGAAATGTTAGCGATGACAAAATGAAGTCTCATATTTACCAGATAATTGTCATTTTTGCAGCCTGAAACATCGTTTCCAGCAGTTTAGCCCAAAAACAATGTTTTACATTTGAACCGACACTTTGAAATTTTTTACCGGTCCTCCTGCCAAAATGTCGGTTTTGTCCGTCGGACCAACAGATTTCGTGAAGACTTAGAAACAAAAGATGTATCTAACACTTAAACATACTTTGTTAGGTTTCATTCAAACACCTTAAAATCTTTACTATCTCAAATAGACTAATTTTACTTTGTAGTTGACATTGAGTGATCCAATAATCAAAGATTAATAGCTTCTTACATGACAGCAGATCAAAGAATGGGGTAACTTTCATGAATGTAAGAAATTCTTCTTTTCTCGAGTGTAGCACAAAATACGACAACAAACATTTGGAAACCTATACTGTTCCAGTAACGTTGTCGGCATTTGAGTACACCTAACATTGTGCATCGGGTGTTTTATGATGTTTAGTCATTGTTACAATTATTTTATCACAAAAATTAACACTTTTGGTTGGTCATTTACCCATGGGAGACGAGGTAGCGTGTATCAATCTCACATGGGTCGCCTCACATTTTAAACCATCATTTACGGAAAAGGTAAATTTTCATTTATTTATCAGCATTAGTACAACTGAAAACGACTTTGACATCTAAATCTAAATTCATATTTTCCTGTGTGTGGTGGTAAATAAATCACATATCAAGTTTGAAGACTGTATACAATTTTGCACACAACTTGTGGCAAAACCCCCAAAATTTACAAAATTTTGAAGTTTCAAGTAGCTTTCTCTATAACTACTTCGACCTCAGAACAAAACCTGAACTGTTCAGAAGTTTTTCAATAAACAATTTATATACCAATTTGGAATAATGTATGCAATTTTATTCACAAGTTATTGGTTTGTAACCCAAAAATTTAGAAAAGTTTGAAGTTTCAAGTCAAGGGGCATAACTCTAGAAACAACTGGACCTCTCATTCCAAAACTGGGTTGAGTTTTCTATTTATCAATATACACATCGAAGTTCCAAGAGAGCAAATTTTTCATTTTTTAATTAATCAGTCAGAAACCTTCAGGTGACAGATGGACAAACAGACACATCACTAAGGGAAACACAAAATAAACTTCAATATTCTTTGGAAGGGTATAATAAGCCGGGAAAAACTGTTGAAGAAACACTTAAAAAGTCTTCCCTACCTACAGACATCTTTTTCAGTACATTATGAGTGATTTTTGCACTGAAATGAATGTTTATTATTACTGAATACTTATCACCATCATTCTTTTAACAAACATTTCTTTGTTGTATAGAAGTTTGGTTGATTACATGTATATCATACTTGTATATCATACTACTATTACTCTAATGATATGTGAAGTTTAAACTGGGTCTGGCCGGTGGGATAAATTTTCATATTCAACATATGTTGAATGAAAAACAGCCAATCAAAGATTGTGATCCCCCCGCTACCCCTTTTTGAACCCCCTCCCCTTGTAAAAAAAGACAAGTGTTTTTGAAACTAAATTAATCATCGTAACTGTATAACACCAAAAAGATATGGTTGCTAGGTAGAATTCCAAAAAATAATGGGTCTTTGAGAGTTTAAGAAACTTTACCAAAATAAGAATCAAAGATTTTTGCAACCTGGCTGTTGAAAATCATCATTTTTACAGTAAGGAATTGAAAGAGATATGGTTGCTAGGTAGAATTCCAAAAAATAAATGAGTCTTTGAGAGTTTCAGGAAATTTACCAAACTTAGAATAAAAAATTGTTGCAATCTGACAATTGAAAATGATCACTGATACTATAAGGCATCAAAAAAGATATGGTTGCTAGGTAAAATTCCAAAAAGAAATCCGTCTTTGAGAGTTTCAGAAAATTTACCAAAATTAGAATCAGTCTTTTGCACTCTGATTATAGAAAATGATCTTCAGTACTGTAAGGAATTGAAAAAAATATGGTTGCTAGGTAGAATTCCAAAAATAGTAGGTCTTTGAGAGTTT
>MJUU01051421.1:27369-43254 GCA_002080025.1 Modiolus philippinarum | reverse complement strand
ACATTTTTTGGCCCCTTAAGGGCATGCCCCCAGGGGTCATACCAAAAGTCCGCTATCATCAGTAAATGAGATGCATATAATCGAACTTGCATACAAAGTTTCAGCTTCCAAACATGAATACTTCAGAAGATTTCGCTTATTACTGGATATCTCGAAATACATTTTCGCTCATTTTTCCGCCCTGAGGGCAAATTTCAAAATTCTGAAACCTTCGGCATAGACAACTTTTATAGTGTTACTTATACCCTTATTACAAGGTTTCTGCGATTTAAGGTGTAAGAGGAGTTCCAGCGGAATCGATTTTTTCGTTTTTTGGACCCCCTAGAGGCCATGCCCTGAGGGGTCATACCAAAGTTCCGACACCCTCTGTGAAGTTGCTACATAATATGTGAGGCCATATCCGAGTTTCAACTTTCTAGCCCAAATGGCCTTGGAAATTTCTTCAATTATTGGATATCGCGAAAATTCGTTTTCGCCCATAATTTGCCCCTAGGGCGTTTGACCTAAATTCCGAATCCACAGTGCGCTACTTCTGATCATACTCTAGTATGATGCCGAGTTTCAAATTTGTATCTCTTATAGTTCCAGAGCTATGGGGAGCATTATAAATGCACGTACGTACGTACGTATGTACATACGGACAGACTGCATTACATAATCCCCCCGCTTTCGCTAAGTGGGGGGATAATAAAGTCCCATGTATTTCCCGCCAAATCTGTTCAGAATACAATTCTTGGTGTTTATTTTTTTCATAAGAGAAAAAGATTACACCACTTTATCCCGATTATTACCATATTTTATACACTCTCAATAGTTAAATTTTAAAAGCTTGGCAAGTCTCGCTATCAAAATTTTAAAATTTAACTATCTCTAGTGGATAAAATATGGTAATTAACGTGATCTTGTGGTGTTATCTATATATATATATATATATACATACTGTATTAGGATTTGTTAGATTTCTGGCATCTGTTAACCAACTACTTAAATGATTATATGTACTTCTCCTGTAAATACAAACAAAAATCACCACATACAATAATGTGAAGACAGTCTTCTTGAATACTGTGTAGGTTTCAATTTTCATGGTTTGCATAAAAATTTCTTAGGGCTATTCCATTTAAATCTACCTTCCAGGGGGGAATGCCATATATTTTAGACCCCACCACCAATAGAAAAAAAAATTATTTCTACCATTAGTCAACATCAGGCTGACTCCCAGGACCAAGAGAAAAAAATAAAACTGGTGTTCCCCCCTGGGTGATAAATTTTTCTGCAACAGCCCTTATTTGTGAGTAACGATAATACTGATTATTAGAACTTTATTTGGAATATTATCATAACTTATTACACACTTAGTAGAAATTTCGGTCCATATCGGCCTGGCATTTCTAAACGTCGGAAGTATGTAATAAAGTTTAATACATGGGTATTTACATATTGACCTGATTATCATCCCTCAACCCATATTGTCCCTCGACTTTGTCTCGGGCCAATATGGGCGTCTCGGGCTGATAACCAGGCCAATATGGAAATGCCCATGTATATACATTACAGATTATTCTATGTGATATATATGAGGATAATGGTTAAAGTAAAAATACCATTAAATTTGAAAATCTTTAAGCAGGAAAATTACCCCTCAGCAAAATACTTGTCCAACAAAATCCTGGAAATAGCATCCCATAAAAATTTCTACATTTACAGCGTGAAACAAAAATAAATGAAACCATGCACAACTGTTAGAATATACAGAATAATGACAAAGGTTAGACCAAAACTTCTATTAATGCTTATCGACTTGATGAGTACCCTGTGTTTGTCTATATTTTGTAATCGTCCACTAGCCTTTTAAAAGACTCTAGTGCTTTTGTCAGGCAACAGCTGACAGTAAGAGCACTTTGCAAGTTTAATTTTTGTTAGTTGGCTATCAAGCATTTATGACCATAAAAGACATGAATGTAGCATTGTTCGTCATTGAGCAAAGAATTCCGCTGAAACCTGTGCTAGGGGCCATCTTGAACTTTATATTAGGTATGAGCAAAGCTCATAGTTGAAGGCCTCATGGTGACTTCAAGATGAAGAACAACAATAAAAGCGTTGTTCCTTTGCTTGGTTCTACAATGAATTGTAAACACTTTGTCTCTAAACATCTTTTCATTGATTATATTAACTAAAGCCTTTTCAACATATTCCCTGTGAAATCTTATTTTAAAAAGATATCCTACAGGTACCTTGAACAGGTAAGTGATTTCAGAATCTTACCGTGTTATATCATACACCATTAATGCCCCTGCAGCTCCTCTATAATAACTTCTAGTTACAGCTCGGAATCTTTCTTGACCTGCCGTATCCCATATCTGTAATTTTATCTTTTGACCAGACACTTCTATAATTCTAAATATTACAAACAATATTTAAGTGTAGATAATACAATGCAATCACACTTGTTTATTACCATCTTTATTTTTAAAAAATGAAAATTTACTGCAGCTAATACAAAATGTATGTATATGAGTCATGGTTACATTGTCCAACTTAAGTTCACAACGATTTCATTCAAATAAGTGTCCATATATAGTGCAAAAAAGTCGTTTTTGTTTATTTCACTGTTAGCAATTCTCTTACATTTTCAAATTACATTTTATTTTAAATTTTTAAATGAAAGCAAGCCTCGGTTACACTAAGTTAATTCCATGCAGCATGCCCACTGCTATTTGCAGTTGGGGGTACATGAACCCTTTCAATTTAAAGTTGGGGGTACAAGGTGTTTTTTTAGGGTACATATGCACACAAGTATTTTTCCTTCGCTACTAAAAACGGCTTTGCAAGGAACCTATCAAGTTGCATGATATACATGTATGTCAATAACTATTTTCCTTTCACTTTTGATTTGAACAATACATTTGGATCTGAAAAGATCAATCTTTCAAATGTACGTGCATGCACGTTTTGATTTGTGAAATTATATGTTAACAATGAAGGGATATGGAGTAAATGCAAAGAGACAAAATCTCTACAATTATATGGTAAAACACAGCAGTGTGCATGTTTTATAATGTACGTTAATTATGTACTGCAGTACATGAATGGGCATGCTGCCATGTTCATATTTCAACATGAAAAAACTTGCATTTTATCAAATCATTGTGTAAATTCAATTACAATTCACTACACAAGAGTTTCCAAAGCAATGTTTATTTGTTTTCATGTTTAATACCAGAAGCCTTAGAAGATGTGAAATGTTAAAAATGTAAACAGTGTGTGTGTTTGTCATTTGGAATTAATCAATTTCATTTAAAAAATTTCCCCTATTGTCTTGATAATACATGTAAATGTTTAAAATACATGTAATAGCATGGTTTTTCTTGCAGACTTTCATCTGAAGTGAAAAAATTGTATAATTTCAACTTACCGTGTACCAAATTCTACTCCTATCGTATGTGGACAATCGGCCATGACTGAAAGTAAATTAATGATCAAATCATAGCACATAATTCTGTATCCTCATATCTAAATAAAGGTACATGACAATTTTTTAACTTTGTGATTTTAACACTCTTAGGATATTATTTGTTCCGTATCAAAATGATATTTTAATCTTTGTTTTTAAACTACATATATAAGCAATTTATTAACTATTTGGCTGGAAATAATCATTTTTTACATATTTTAAAAGCATTAAAAGGCACAACTCAGAACAGAATATGCTTACCCTTCCGAAGCACCTCATGTTACTCCTCTTGGTTTATATATAGAATCCACACCGCATCGAGCAAGAAACGACATTTCTACACTAGAGATAGTTAATTTTTCAATTTTTTTAACGTGAGGCTTACAGAGCGTTTAAAATGTTTGAAAATTTAACAATCAAGAGTGTAGAAATGTCGTTTCTCACAAGATACGGTTGTGGATTTTTTTTCTCTAATGATTTCAAATTGATTTTGGACAAAAACATGACCTCCGTTTTCTGATGATCCAAAATAAATGTGTTCTTTGAGCGTGACATCATCAGGCATGGTCGCCTTTTTTCATGGAGTCACAATGGTAAAGTCGGAAAACAGCAAACATATTTGACGTCATAATTGCATTTCATCCAATGACTCGCCAAGAACGACATTCTCTCTAGAGAGGAGAACAGTATTTCTCCAACTGTTCAAGAAACGTGAAAATAGGACACAAATTAGAGAAATATAGTTTCTACAACAAGAACTAAGTTGATTATGAAATCTCTCACATCGAGTTAAATAAATTTTGCAAATGTTTAAAAACGAGGCTTGCCGAGTTTTTAAACATTTCAAAATTTATTTAACAAGATGTGAGAAATTTCATAATTAACGTGTTTAAGTTGTAGTAAATGTTTCTCTAATGACATAAGTAATAATCGAGGATTATGTTCCGAATAGATTTGGCGGGAAATTTCACGCAAGTTGTTCTTTCACTAGAGACGAGAAATATTTTTATCACTCCTGTCAGGCGTTGGTTAAATTTGCTAGAAATTAGAGAAATAGGGAGTTCACACTGTTAGTGCTTTAGTTATGATATTTTCTTTTTTTATGATGCCTCATTTGTTTGTTCTTCACTTTCTTATTCAGCCATGTTTGTTGATTTTGATTTTTGGAATTAATTTGTTCTTTCTTCGGTATTCTATTGCTGTTTTTTTCCTAAGCTTATTAAAGCATGAAGCATGAACTTTATAACTTACATAATTGAAGTTGATCAGGAAGTAATATTTTGATGGACAAAAAAATCAAACTTCATTGTATTGTATTTTATGTTTATGTATTATGTATTTAGGGGTCTGATGGGGGGTCTCATTACGAATCACGAAAAAATTATTCGGACCAATCACAGTTCTTGGGAAATTCATTTTGTCGATCACGGATCAAACAATGTTCTAATAACGATTCACAACAAATTAATGAAATGGAAAATGAATCACAGGGAATTGAAATCCCCGATCACAGAGAACGAAATAAACCCATCGGCCCCCTCTGTATTGTATGTATTGGGATTCTGTTATGCATACAGGAGCATCATTTGTTTTTTGTTCTTGACTTTTGAAGGGGGTATGTCAGTGTGGGGGATGTAGATGTAGAATACATGACTACACATAAGGATATTACTTACATTTTTTCTCTGTAAATTGATGCAGTAAACATGATTTTCCAACTCCCATATCACCTATTATTATATACTTAAATATATAGGAGTAATTATATGGGCCAGCCGCCATCTTTATTCTGAAACAAAGAAAGATACCATTTGTTAATGACAGATCTGTTTACCCCTCCTAACTCATATCAGCATTCAAAGAGTGACATGTCAGTGACCATCCATTTTCCCTATATAAAAAACAAATGACAGAAATGGAACTTTTTCATGTGAAGAACTCTAGGCATGACCAAGCAAAGAATATACGTGGAAGAACTTTTATTAGTGGACATCTATTTTCGTGGTTTTCATAAATATTATTTCACGGGTACTTAAGGGAGTATGAATGTCAGATTTCAGAAACATTTGATATCCTTGGGTTTTATCCACTCAAACAGGGTTAATTTTTTTGCACATGGTTCATATTTTCTTGGTCATAGGTAACTTAAACATACATAAAATAGACAATATACAAAATTTCATCAACTTCCAATTATATTTTCATATATTTTAAGGCATATATAAACAGCTAATGGGAAATGAAAGAAAACTCTGAAGAGAACTGTTTCCCACCAAAATTTTGACGTCTTATATCTCCAAAATTCTTGCATGGATTTTAAAAAATTTTTGCTCATGTTGTTCTATTAGCAAAGTTCTTCAAAACAAAAGTTCAGAATTTTGATTCTAATTACAAAATTTCTGACACTCGTACTCCCTTAAATTCATGGCTTCCAATTCTATGCATTGAAACATAATGGAAAAAATGCATTTGGTTGTGAACTTAATTTCCTGGTTTTAGCAAAACCACAAAATCCACGAACAAAATTACTTTCACAGCTGTTGACATATAAATATATGACATAAGAGCACATTTAGTTGACATTTCATCTGAAGAGATATTTTGTCTATGTTATATACCATTTTACTATACTTCAATTTTTGATAGACAATGAAAGAGATCAATATATATCTTTCAAAGCATCATTTTAGCTTCTTTATCACTGATCACACAATTTAAGAAGTAACAATGTATCAATTATGATTCAAGGCTCATACAACATTTTTATAGAAAGTGGTGTTAATGAAATCAGTAATTTTAAGTAAACTGTGTTGTGATCTAGTGTATTGCATGTAACAGATCATACATGCAATTTATTTTGATGATTCACATAGCTAATACCAGTCAACTACTTATCACAGGCATCAACATTAATCAAAGGAGAGAATATATGTAGGCTAAGAATGTTATCTGATACCATCAACACTGTATTTGTTATAATGTTTGAAACCGAATATCAATTAACTTGTCCAAAATAAGTATTCTCAGTGATTAATTTACAGAGTACACCAACCAATTCAATATTATTTTCATGACTATTAAACATGTTATATGTTTATTATCATTGTATAATAAGTGATAATTTCTATAACATAAATATTTTCATTTCCATGGATATGCTAATATTTTAAATAGACAATATTTATTAGTTTGAAATCATTTACAATATAAAATAGTAACAACTCAAATAAACAAATACAAACTACATAATTCTAGCAATACTAATTTTCTGAAGTGGCGGTGACATTTGGCAGAGATTGACATGTATCAAATTAAAGCCTTTAAGTATCATCAGAAAACTACTGTTTTAAATGAAATACAGGTTACTGTATATTCCTTTAATAAAACCGCACCCCTATTTAGGCCGCAGGGCCCCTTTTTGAAGAAAAAAATTGATTTTTTCATAGAAAGGCCGCATCTCTACATTGGCCGTGGCCGCCATTTTGATCCAATAAGTACATGAAGTACGTTGGTCACATGATTATATAATATTCTCTATTATTTTTTGTAGACAAATTACAGTTATGGAACATGAAGAATGAAGATTGTTTACTTAAATTCAATAAAATAAAATTTTATTCCAATAAAAAATGTTCATTGTATCATGTTGTCTTATTTTTCTATAGTGTACATCGTGGCCATTACAAATGGCAGGTGTTCTCATTAGCGCGATTAGCTTGGGAAAGCCTATGAATAATGTAAAATTAGCATTCACCAAATTGTATTTTGACTGTTTATCTATGGTTGTGTGCTTGGGTTTTTGTAAATAAAGAATTTAAACAATGGGGTGGATTTTTGTTTGTGTCACTTCCGGTTTACATCGGTAAAAAGTGCCCCACAATTTGCACCTAAAGGCTTTAAAAGTAGTTAACAGAATTTCACAAAATTGGCATTTTCGTAAAGAGTGACATCTACTGCACTGCTAGAACAATTTTTGTGACCATCATTGTTATATTTATGTTGTTATAACACTTTAAAGATAATGTCCCAAAAAAAACAAAATCTCACATTCCACGATATTTTTCCAATTTATCACGAGATGCTTATCCTTCTCATTATAAGTCCTTGTATGGGAGATCAATTTCAGGGCCTGAAAAGGAGGGGGGGACTCCCTCAGCATCCAGCGACATCACATGTATGCATTGTCAATCATTTATCAGACACTTGTAAAAGCATTATTTTCTTTTGATAAATAACAATTTCTATACATCAGATTTATATCTCGTCATACAGGTTATGATGCATCTTGTAATATGAATAGGGCTTTGGTAAGGGTGATGAGTAATGTGTAGAGTTGGTCATAGATGCATCTTGTTATTGATAGTTTAGAAGTAGGTTTGATCAACTTGGGCAGGTTATCCTCAAGTAATAAAAAGATTTACATGAAGGCCATTAGTATGAACACCCGGGTATAAATGAACAGTTGTCAGATGGGGTGTCTAATGGTTCCAAGTGTCGCTGTAGGTATGGTTCCACATTGCAGGACAGTTGTATGGAATAAGTTATTGCATGTAGCTCAACGGAATGAACGCAGGCAGAGTTTTCTGTATATCAGTTCGAGGATGAGTAGGAGAATGAAAGCTTGGTTAGAAGGGGAGGAGATTTTTGACACCGTCTGCTATTCCTATTTTCGTGTTTTTGGATATTGTAAACTAATTAAGGGTGGTGATGAATAGACTCTTGCTATAAAGTTATAGAGTTTCATTTTAGGTCACAAATAGACAGTTTTTCATCAGGTGTATACCTATTTTTATGCAAAAACCCGAGATTTGTTTCTGAATCAGCAACAAGATGGCCGAATAAATAGGCGACAAATGCTCCGTCTAGTGTCTAAGGAAAGACAACTCTGTGTCATTGCAGGGTTTTCTGTGTTGAAACATAATTTTTCAAAATATAAGATCAAGTGTTTCTTTGGGTCGCCTTTCATTTAACTAAAAAATGGAATTTCAAATTAAAAGGATTTATAAAGAAACGTTAGAGAAAATAACTTTATTAGGGGATAAAAATTGTTATACATTTTATTCATACATCCAGATATATATATATGTCTCTGATACATATCACATATAACAAATAGAAATTAGGGGTCAACGCTGAAATAAGAGAACCATTAGATATTATTTTATCTAGTGATATCAATAAAATATTATTTTCTCTAGTGAAATCAATATGAAATTCCTTTTGTCAAATTACCTCCCTTACGGTAATTTCTGTTTTCCCTTAAATCCAGCTACAGATTTACATATCGTGTGTCTAAGTTCACCCTTTTAATGAAAATGTTGTAAAAGGGATAAAAATCAAATGATTCAAATACTTTGGAATTTTCTATACCTTTCATTATTATTTTGTATATTTTGTATACTTTTAAATGTATGAAACCTGCACGAACATTTGAATTAATGGACCTTTTCTTTTCTTTTTGTTTTTTGTTTATTTCCCCAGGTTCAGTTCTTGGTCCCTTACTGTTTTTGTTGTATATTAATGATATTACTGATAATTTGAGAAATATAGTACTCTGGGACTGACTTGGAAGTCGTCACGAGAACCAGAAATTAATAATAACATGCCCAAAATAAATGAGTGGACCAAAACATGGCTAGTTGATTTTAATCCCACAAAAACTAAAGCCTTGATATTAAATATCAAACATAGAGTATCATGTTCCAGAAATTAAATTCAACAATGAAAAGGTTGAAATTATCAAGTGTCATAAACACTTAGGAATAACTTTTTCTTCTGATGGTAATTGATCAATTCATATTGAAAATATAACGAAATCAGCAATGAAACAAATCAATGTACTACGAAAATCAAAATATACTCTATCGTCAAAAAGTTTGTGCAATATTTCCACTTCATTTATAAGCCCATTACTTGAATATGCATGTGAAGTATAGGATGGATGTTTCGAAAGAGAAATTGACACTCCCGAAAAGGTACAACTTGAAGGAGCTAGAATTGTTACCGGACTAACAAAATTCGCTAGTAGGGAATCTCTTTATTTCGAAACTGGATGGGATACATTGGCAGAAAGGCGAAAAACAGGGAATTATGCATTTTATAAAATGCATAATAAATTATGTCCTTAGTACCTATGGGATCTATTACCTCCACAAGTATCTGAAATAAATGAATATAATTTACGTAATAGAAATAATTATGTTCCTGTTAGAGCTAGATTAAGGGTATCAGAAAAGTCTTTTGTTCCCTCTACTGTGTCTTCATGGAATGATCTTAATTCAAGTACGGAACTAACAGAATCTTCCGACATTTAAAAAATAGACTAAAGTCCAATGTATATAGGCCCCAGAGTACTATAGAGAGTGTGCGATAAAAGTTCATGTCTTACACACAAAGTTACGGCATCAATGTAGCAATTTAAAAGTTGATTTATACAGAGTAAGTGTAGTATACGACCCTTCATGCAACTGTAGAGCCCCGGGTGTAGAGCACCATATAAAGATGCAATTCAATTTTTTTCTTGAATGTCCAAATTATCAAATTCAAATAGAAGTTCTGTTTTCAGACTTAAGAAATATTGATCAAAATATCGAAACCATATATTATTCGGCAATGACAACTTGAATTTTCGCATGAATTCAAAATTTATGAAAAAGTCAGAAATTCATAAACCAAACAAAACGATTTCAGACTGGTCAATAGAATCTACATTCTTGTCTTTCTTTATTTTTTCATATTTCTCCCTTTGTTTATTTTTATTTCTATTTTCATTCACATTTCCGTCTATTTATTGAATTGGTATCTTTACATTATTGTATTGATTGCCTATTGCTATGGTATCTGTAAGGAGATGGTACAACTTGTTGTCCAATCTATTTGCTATTTTAGTAAAAATAGTATTAAAGTTAAAGTAAATGTTTATTCCCTTGCTGTAAGTCGTCCCATTAACTATTTTCTGTAGAAAAACTCAACAACATAATTAGATAAAAAAAAAATCTGTGGTTTACAAATTCCATGGGCCAAAATCTGAATCACGACATTCTCATAGTACTTCTTGTTTGAAAAATTATTCATAACAAATACATGCGTTCACGGATTTGTGCAGAAACATTAATGCATCAGGCGAGGAATTACTGTGCGTGACAGAGCAGGAGCATTACAAATTTTGAATGCTAATTAGATGAGACTGTTTGAGAGTAGTCACTGGGTACGAAGTACGACGCGAGAATCTGCCTTTTTGGGAGCTATTGCATTCCTGATTGACGCCCTTTTTGATTATTTTAAGAAAATGAATTAAAAAAAATAATAAATGATTCAAAATGACACCGAAACACATTTTTTTTACGCACACACTCTGATGAATGATACCTCAACCAGGTGCTGTATATACTATAGTTTTACACGTCAACCAAGTGGAGCATTTAGTACTTTATAATAAAGACACGTAGAAGTTGAGCAAACTTTATCCAGGTAAGTTTAATTTTTAAATAACATTTTGCCACAAGTTTCCATAATTCACCTGTGAACAGCAATCAGGAATGCAATGATCCCAAAAAGGCAAATTCTCGCGTCGCACTTCGTACCCAGTGGTAGTTATTCAAGGATATATCCTTAGAATTTGAAAGAATTCATATTTATTTCACATCTTTCTGATAGGGTCTCATAAACTATCTTGAAAATTCAAGAATTTATACTGAAAACCGAGCAATTATCTTGAAAATTCGTTATGATATTGAACATTTAAGATACAATCTCGAAATTTTAAGATAAAAAACAATGACCCTTATAAATTTCCATAATATTTAAATTATTATCCGTTTGTCCTTTAATGAATCATATTTGGACTTACCTTCCTCAAAGCTTTCTTCTTTTGTCCTTGCAATGAAAAGTCGGGTTAATCATTTACCCTTGTCCGTCCGACCGTTTCTTTGTCCGCCCATCCGCAAGTTGTATATGGTTTGTCGGCACAACCAATTCATACTACAATCTTTAATAGGACATTTTTATTTTGCACATCATATGTACATATATTTTAGACTTGTATAAGATAAGAATTTTGATTCTGGCAAAAATTTTTGAAAAATTTAGGTTGTTGAATTTAGTCGTTTACGCGATTTTGTTAAAAAGGGTTTATAGCTTATTTTCGCACAACTCTAAGTTTGTATGCTCTTTCTTAGACAATTGTGATTAAGGTTGGTTTTACATGCCAAATAGTTAGAGAGATATCTTCAGTCACCTTTAGGTAAGTTAAAACTGACCCTTGAGGTACTTTCTCTTTATGTGAAATACAAGAAGATGAGACCTTTGCTGATTTTAATATATATTACTAATATTGCTGATAAAAAAAGAGATGAACTTTGGGGTGGATGCTCCATACAAGACAAAACAAAGCTACTGGATTACAACAATTTGCCAATATTGACGTCATTTTACTGTGAACCGGGGTGTGAAACCTCATCAATCTCGGAGAGACAGAAGGAACTTTTTTTTGTCATGAGACAAACAAGATAATTGTTCGCCATACTTTACTAAATGTTCGTTTTCATTCTGTTGAGAAAATGTAATGCTAGGTTTACACTGCCGATCAGATCAACTCGATCAACCCGACCATGTTGTTTTATTCCGATCAACGTCATAAAATTCATCAATCGAGCTAGCTCACAATGCCCACTCGACCTTCATCCGATTAAACACGACTGAAATTCGACCATCCTCGATCTCTTTACGATTCACGCACGACTTAGGCTCAACCCTCATTCGACCAACCAGCATTTGTCAGATTGAGACAGATCATAACCCGATTTGTGCTTGATTCACTAGACCTGGTCGGGAGAAGATCGTGAAATGTTCGAGTATGTTTGAGTATCCTGTTAGTACGTTTGTATATAAGGGGATGAATGTTAAATTCATGAAACAGTTCAGCATGGTGGTAGAGCAGCAAAATTTGTGGTCCAGGTGGCTTATGCTTCAAATAAATGATGATAACTGTGATAGACATAGAGTAGCAGAGAAGGCGGATCTGACACAAAAGGCGCGTAGTTTGGGTCAGACAATAGCAAATGGTTCAAAGTCAAATTATTTATCATCTTAGAGGAATAGAGGAATGAATGTTCACGTTAACATACTAGCATGTCATCCTCATCATTATGCGTCAAAATCAGATTGTGTGATTTTCCTGTCATCACATGTAGCACTTATCTGATACATAAAACAGATGACATATCATCACATGATATCTATGTTACTAGATTTACAGTTGTTTCCGTGTTTAGCTTTAAACCGGCATCCTGTAGAAAAAATCCGATTTTTCAAAAGTAAAAATGGCGAGCGGCTGCCCGTTGGGTACATCATTTGCCCGGTGCAAATATTAAAGATTTTTTTAATTTTCTGGTACATGTTAAAAATGTTAAAAACAGCATTTTTCTGATGTCATTTTGCTTGAATTATATCTTGTGATAAGAGTACCAACCTGCTCGGAAGAAACAATATTTTATTGCTCAGTTCACGTATTTAGTGAATATGTTCCTGGAGTGTGTGCTTTTTAGGTACATCGTGTATTCAATTTCCAATTTTGTCAGCATAGCGGGTCGATTGACTTTAAGCCCTAAGCACGTCATCCTTTCTAGTAGTAGCATGCACAATCTGATATCTTTTCTACAATCCTGATGTAGCCAAGTTCAGCTTTTGCCATTATTTTGTGCAGCGTTGTCCATGAACTTTTCATTCAAATGTCCTCTCAGAAACCGCTGAATCACGACAGACCTCGGTTGGTTCAATTAAAAAAAAACTCGTCATGTTCGGTTCTAATAATTGGGAATATCGTGTTAAATTGGATCTTATGGGAAAAACTCATCTCAAACTTTACCTTTGAAACCCCTAAGCCAATTGGACTAAACTTGTAACGATTGCACATGGAAGGCCCCTTTTCAAAATAGTGTCTGTCATATCGTCAGTTGATACAAGATGGCTGTCAAAAGTTAAACATTGTATCTGAAAGATCTACTCTGAATTCACTGAACCAACTCCAAATAGTCATCGGATGTTCCTCTTTCAAAATAGTATCTATCTTGTCTGCATCCAATTCAAAAAGGCCGCAAACGGGGAACATACTTTAATATTCGGCCTTTATTGGATATCCATTCAGAGATCTTCTACTCTGAAATGGACAATAGTCCTTTGCTGGTACAGTCTAGATATAGCATCCGGCAGGTTAACAATTATAACAAAGATGGTCATCAACCAAACTTGATCACAATGAACATTTGATGGCTCCTTTAACTTAAGTAAGGCCCCAGTGAGCGACTGAAACTTTTGAAAGCCTCATGTTGTACTATTGATCGTGGGTCTTAAAAAGTCGAGTAAAAGTCGGATACAGGTCGGGAAAAATCGAGATCTTATATATAGGAAAAGGGAAGTAATCGTGTAAGTCGAGGAATTATCGAGTACTAATCGAGTTGATCTGGAAGCAACTTGGTATAAATCGAGAAGCTAATGAGTTAAAGACGTGCAAAAATTCGACATGATCGGCTTAAATTTTTAAACTCGATCAAGGCTGATCCCTTTTCGACCTTTTCACGACTACATCGATTAGACCTCGATTGATTCCAGACATGTTCTCGACATAAATTGCACACGACCTCTTCACGATATTTTTTGACATGTCAGAAATATTCGGGATCACAGCTCGAGTAAAGCAGAGTTAGTAAGATCGCCCCGTTTTGGTTTGTAGACCGAACACGAGCATGCAACATTAGAGTCCCGATCGAGGAATATTCATGAATATTTATAGATCGAGTTTTGATCGAGTTGCTTTGATCGGCAGTGTTAACCTATCATAATAAATCTGAAAGATCAAAACGAATTCCTGTTAATGTCAAACATAATTTAAAAAAAATGTGTTTTTTGCATGCAGTGATTTTCTGGGGTTGACCAACAGGGGTTGAATTTCTACTTGGAATTTGGAATATTGATGTTAATTTTCACATCCCTTTTCTTTTTCGACACCAAGAGTAAGAGATTTGGGCGAGCATTGAGGTTAACAGAAAAAGCTGATATTTCTAATATTCTAGTATGATTATCTAGTAATTCTAGTTTACATTCCTAAATAATAGAGCGAGTCTGTGAGAGAATTCAACATGCTGGTATTGTGAGCATCAATGTCTCGGCTATAGGCAAGGATGTGGGTTGCTTCAGACGATCCATAACTCTCTGATGCTGCTGGTATTTGTTTCTTTTCAATGTGGCAATATATTCATCTGATTGTGTCTCTATACACACTAGGTCCAGCATGTCTGCATTTTTTTCTAGTCTCTGGGCTTCAGTAAGTTCTTATATATTAGAGTGTGTTTACCAAAGGAATCAATAAATTGCTTACATATAACAATACACCGAGGTTACTGTAAATTTAGGTTCTGCATATGCGCATTTCGACAACATATGTCTCATCAGTGCAGATAAAAACAAAACATTTGGAAATCCATGAACCGAAATATGTGTAAACGCTGATAGAGAACAAATTACCAATAGGATCTAAATAGGAAAGCCAAAATCAGCTAAGGACAGAGCTATGCAAGAGGGAGATACTCCTCAGATTTGAAAAAAATTCTGAAAAGTAAGTGAGAACCGAACCGTCAGTCAAAAACGAACAATCCAAGGACAATGGCAACATCAGAAAAAAAAACAAAAAAAAAAACAAAAAAACAAAAAAAAAACAAAAAAAAACAAAGACACAACATTGGTACGGTACACAAAAGAAAAATGAAGACACACACACACACTAACACAGAGATGAACAACACGGACCCTATAAAAAACCATGGGTGAGATCAAGTGCACCGGTAGAGTTAGCATCTCCTGCTTCTTATAAGACACCCGCCGTGTTGAACATGTCAAATCCGGTAGTAAAGTCAAATCTGGTAGAGGAAACAACAATTAAGCTTTAGAGGGAAAGATCTGTTGTCATCTGGGAAACAAGATATCCCATAGCGGTCCACAAGATGGTGATGTCGACCGTAAAACTTCTGGAGGGATGACTTCAAGTTTTGGGTAACATACCCTTGTTGAAGTAGCCTATTTGTGATCAACTGGGCTCTATCAAGGAAGTCACTGTATCGAACACAGGCTCTTGAATAGCGAATGAGCTGGGAGATGTAAACTCCATATGAAATTTAGATATTACAAATTTTCAAATGAAATCGGTTTACATTTCATCCGTTTTGTTTTGCAAAAGCTGATAGTTCAAACTCAAGCAGCGAAATGCCACTGAATCGAAGTTGATTGGGCATGACAACAACAAACGACATGAAATAGTCAGAAGAGTGCCTGCTCACATCTTTTACAATTAGTTTAATATTTGCAAATGTTTGCTTTACACTGACAAGTTTGTCTATTGAGAGAGAAATTAGGATCATGTCCTTCTTTGATGTTGTGGC